>MJUU01049490.1:14980-48897 GCA_002080025.1 Modiolus philippinarum
TTTGGATTTTGGGAGTGCTAAGTGTATCTCAGTGAAAATGATGTCATGGTCACTTCCTCCGATTGGTGGGAGGGTTTCGATACGATTTATAAATGATGGATTTGTCATGCACAAAAGATCTAAGGTTTTGTCATTTCGTGTTGCTTTATTTATAACTTGTGTGAGGTTGTTGTCATTAAGGATGTTCAATAAATCCTGATGTAGTGATGGATTTGGTTTACTGGGTATAACAGCTGGGATGTCCCAGTCTATGTGGCCTAGGTTGAAATCACCACTTAGCCAAATGTTTGGATTTGAGATATTGCATACCCTATTTAGTGATGTACCAAGTTGTTGGAGTGAATCCCCTTTGTCTGACGGTGGTCTATAGTAAGTGCCTAGATATAGAGTTTTGTTTGTACAGGATATTTTTGCCCAGATAATTTCGCAGTCTACATCTAGTTCAATGGCATGTGATGATGTATATTGGTTTGATAGTTTAAGTTTATATTTTATATAGAATGGCGGGTCAAAGAGGTCAAGCAGGGTAAAAATGGTGTCTCTGTATATGGGGGCAAAGGGAATAAATTATTCTATTAACATAATAAAGGTGTTTATAATCGGATAAACATGAGAAAAGCTGAACATGTCGTAAATCAACATTTTACCCCAGGCGGGTTGTTTCCAACTAATTTATTTTAGTCTTAGAAAATACATATGTGAATTCCCCAATTACATTCAACTGACGTTGGAAACCAGTTTCCAGTAGATTTGGGGTAAGATGTTGACAATAACCCAAATATTCGAAAGTGGAACAGGTAACAAGACGTTCCGGCCTTATGACAAATCCGTCCCTGCCTATCCGGCCCTGAACTTTCCGGCCTCATTCCAGTCCGGCCCTGTCTTAAAAGTAGACCCGGCCTTACGATAATTTATGTATTACTGTTGTTTTCCGCGAAAAGTTGTTGTAAGAAGTTGAATTTGTTCTTGCCATTAGAAAAATTCAACTTCATATCTGCCAATTTTTTACCTTCGAAGATGGAAAGCAAACTCATGTCCTGAAGTTTTAGTGTTATATTTAGCATGTTTGTGTATCGTGACTATGGTCTTTTATTTCTGGTGTTCTCATATTTGCTGTGAATTTGGACTCCATTTAATCCACTTGAATTTTGTTCTTTCGGCATGCTCAGTCAGTTCCTTAAATATAGGTATTGCTAACATTTCAAATAAAAATAATAAACTTGGTACATAGTTCAGAGGCTATCCCTCACTGTACGATTTTGTAAATGGTTAAAACTCCTTTGTTCCTATATTCTGCAGCAATTTTTTATGACAAATTTCTAATAAATGCATCAATATACTTGAAGTCTGAACAATAAATATTACGAATTTCTAGGCTCCGATATCATGACCAAACTGAACAAAACAACGACATAGTATCAATTAACAATACAGGGACGGATAGACTAAGGCCGGATTGTCAAAAGGCCGGACTGGCATAGGGCCGGACTGTTGTGAGGCCAGATGATCTCGAAATCAGTGGAACACAGGGCCTTATTACTAATTACTATCCATGCATATACACTAACAAGGGCGGACATCAGTTCAACACCTACTCGCTTCAACCCCTGTTTTATTTTGCCTTTTCCTTATAACAAGGCCCTATGAGTGGAATATCGTCCATTATTCACATTAAAAGCTGCCTAAGCTGCCTTTGAAATATTGTGGTACAAGATTTTTGGATTTACGTTTTTCCCATTCTCCTTCTTATACATATATATATGGGACCCGGTCTATCAATATCCTAAATAGATGATATCGTATGTTACCGGCCCTAGCCTCTTTTTTTTTAATTTTGTCCTGTAGCATGTATAGTGATTGAGTACTGCATTACCAACATGACAAGTCAGTATAAAAGCTTGAAGATACTGTCAGATAGCCAAACAGCAGTTGGTATAATCGCCCTACAGTGGAAATCGACAAACTACATAGATTTGATAAGAGATATAAAAGAGGGCAAAGCATCCTTGCTGAGAATTGGCATAGAGACAGAAGTATCTTGGGTCCCAGGCCATGCTAATATAGCCGGGAACGAGATAGCCGATAAACTAGCCAAGGAAGCAGCGGAGGAAGCTAGGACGCTGAATAGTGAATATAACACCTTCACTAAGGCTGATGTTCAGAATGCAGTGAAACAGTCAACAACAACGAAATGGCAAAATAGATGGCACATTACAGACTCAGGAAGACATCTATATGAGCTGGTACCTGTAGTGAACACCACTTGCTGCCTTGACCACCCAAATCAAACAACCGGCAGAATAATAACCGAGCTTAGAACAGGTTATAGCCATTTAAATAAATACAGACACCAGATAGGTGTGGCCCTCTCGCCATTATGTGAATGTGGAGAAGTGGAAACATCAGAACACTACTTACTTCACTGTAGAAGATACCATGCAGAAAGGATCGAGCTGCTCAACAACATCAGAGAACTAACATCAGGCTCAAAACCATCACTATCCCTTCTGCTCACAAAGGAAAACAAGCACCACGCAACAATACGATCATTTGTAGCAGACTACATAGACAGCACTGGACGCTTTCAGGAGATATGCAGTCCAGACAAAGAACCCCGATCCTGAACCTACACCACACCAAACTCAGCATACAGAGAAATTACAGAGAAGTCAGCATGCGACTATTAACAACAGCACCAAGAGACAAGTTGTGTCGTCTACGACCGTAGGATCAGGATCAGGATAATCACTTTGGGGTATGGAAATGGCCATGGGACGGGAAAGATTCCACATTGACATCAAATAACAAATAAAACTAATTTTGATTATTCCTATTATTATTCATTAAATTTATTCATTTTTTAAATAATAAATTATTTTGTTGAATAAATTGTTTTGCATTTTCGTTTAACTCTTGTAGATCTAATTGTTTTTTTTTAACGTCTTTCGAAATACAAGGTTGAATGATCAAATGACTGTGCCCCTGAAAGTGCCCCTTTTGACATACAACAACTTTGTTTATTTTTGTTTGTGAAATAAATAGGTTACAACTGGCAATGACGCGTAATGTATTCTATTTATAGTTTTTCCTTATTTGGGATACGATTATGACGTTAAGTGATTTGATTGGTTTAACGTATGAATAATTATCTGCTGATTGTTGACGTAGGGGTTTTTAGAGTGGAGTGTACACAACAGTTGTAGCCATTACATCGCAGAAAGTGAACAAAGAAACATCGAGAAAACTGTTTCCGAAGTTAAAAGAAAAGGAACTTATGAAAATTTACATTCGAACTTATCGTTAAAGAGGACAAAATAACTGGGAATACTCATTGAATACTTGTGTCTGTGAAAACGACGAAACATTGAAAGACTAAGCAAGAAGGTTGGAAAAACTGTTTTGTTTTTAAGTTGTATGACAGTAAAAAAGTATGAAAATTGAATTGAGAAGTGCAGTTGATTTCCTGTCCAATTTTATCAGAGCTTCGAAATATGTGACGGATGAACAACTGAATAATTTTAGAACCTCTTTGCTACAATTATTGCAACACAAATATGAGAATCATTGGTTTCCAGAGAAACCCTGTAAAGGAAGTGGATATAGATGCATCAGATTGAATCACAATATGGACCCTACAATCAGAGAAGCAGGATTAGCGTGTGGTTTAAATCAGGCAGCTTTGGAACAATTACTACCAAAAGAATTAACTATGTGGGTGGACCCTAAAGATGTGTCTTACAGACTTGGTGAAAATGGAAGTATAGGAATTATATTTGATGGAACTGTAAGAATCAACTCCTTTTATTCAGATCTTGTAAGTCCTGCCCCAATCAACAAATCATTGCAGCAAAGTTGTAAAGGAAAAGTGTTCAATGTGTCAAGGGATAGTTTCCAACAAATAGCGACTTTAGTTCAGGGTTAATTATCATGAACTCATGATTTATTTTCTGATTCCAGTATTTTGATAGCGACCTCATAATCTCAACGGACTGTGAAAATGGGAACAATATTTTATAAATGTGCATTATTTTAATGGATGGAACTTTAAAAGATATTTGTGAATGTATGTGTATATTTTTTTTTCGAGAAGAAATGGTTGTAAACATGGTAGTGCTAGAGTGTGTGAATTTTTAAAGATCAAAATGCTTGTTTACCTCAAAAGATATTTTTATGATATATCATTAAATGATATTGAAATTTTGATCATTTGAATTGCCACAACCATTAAATGGGACTGAATTTGTACATTATGTGCAATTTTTATTGTGCAAAAAAGTGTCTTTCAACTGTTATTTCATGTCCCTATGATCTCGAAATCATTTTTTTTTCTTGTTATTTATATGTGTATGTGTATAAATGCGATGTTATACTATAAAATGGCAAAGCATTTTGATACCTTAATTTAAGGTATTTTAATTGTTGAAAAATTTGTAAAAAAAACTTAAAAAAAAGAGAAAAATGCAAAGAATATTAAATTAATATAAATCTAGCAAATTTAATTGACTTTTTGTTTGTATGCAAATATGTTGAATTATGGTTCAGAGTTGCATCAAAAGTACACAGGTTAATAGCTTCAGCATGTTCAGTCTTCTGATATAAATTACAAAAAAAATACATGTACCAAAGTTACAGTGACATGCACATTTCGACATCTTATGTCTCAATAGAATCAGAATCAGAATATTTTATTACCAAATGAGGGCCCCAGTAGAGCATGATACATCAAACATTTATGATTGGTATACAAGTACAATATTATAAGTATTGACACTTTCAGGTGTTTATCGATCAAAGAGAAAATGCTTCATTTTGTTTGATAATAAGTCTATACCCGTTGTGCATATATTGTACATTTGTATATAAACTCAAGTACCTGTGTAATTTTGGATGCATTTGACATACAAATGTATAAGACTCGGACAACCCATTGATGAATGTACAAAACAAAGTTGTGGAGTAAATGAAAATGAGACAACACAGATTTATCTAATTCTTTCTGTACAGATTTTAATTAAATGAGATCACTTAAAAACACCAAACACTAATAATTTAAGTGATCCCATTGAAAATATCTAGAAATGAGTTGTTTTGGTTTATTATGGCTCTTCGACATACTGGTAGTCAAGGATATATTTGTATTATGATGGATTTGAATCTCTGGGATCATTTTATCTGTTTATCTACTGTTATTCATCTTAACCAAGAAATAATGTTTTATCCTTGGTTTTAGTAAATACTTAAAATATGAGACATGATTGGAGCTGGCTACAGTTCAGTGTCAGTATATGAGAACCCCTATAACAAACAAAAATGGAAATATTTAGGATGTGGAGTTATGTACATTGATTAACATGCATATTGAAATCTGATCACTCATATGCAAAATGGACACCTTTATCTGTTAAGACTGGGATACAAGATGCCATGGTATGGTGCACGTGGTACAATTTTTCAGTTGCTGTATCAGGATGATTGGATGACAATAATGTGATTTTTATGTGCTTTCATTGGTTGGAATGTTTCATCTTGCTACCCATACACCTCTCCATAAAATTTGATATGTTTAGACTTCAGAAATGAGCAAGGCTAGCAAGACCATTAAACTGTGGCCAGCTGCTGTTGAGTGACCTTTCTAAAATACTTGACGAGTTTGTTGTTTACTTGGTAGTTATCCTTCTAAATCTTACCTTATAAACAAGTGTGCTACAATTACATTTTTTGTACATGGTTCACACCCTTGATAGCGATCTTCAGCTCAACTCAGATGTAAGTCTCTAAGTAAAACTGATCTTATTGTTGAGCCAATAGACAATGACTAGAATGACTTGGATAATATACTGAACAGCAAGAATGGTATATTCTTTTCAGTATACAAATGTGCTTGACAGATTGTGTATTGGCTTAACAATAGGATCAGTTTTACACAGAGAATTACACCTGAGTTAACTGATCGCTATGAAGGGTATGTGGTTGCTGTTCTTCGACTTGGACGTACCATGTTTTTTTAAACAGTTTCAGATCAAACACTTATATACATGTATATCACATAGTTATAGTTCAAGCTTCTCCTTGCAATGTTCCTTACTTTACCCCATTTCCTTTCTTTTTCATATTCAAATTTAATTTCATGTACTTGTGGAACCAACATGGTTTGTTTTAAAGGGTTGAGCAATTTTCAAGATATTGTATTCTTCCGTAAATGGTGGTTTACAGTGGGAGATGACCCATGTGAGATCGATGCACACGACCTCATCTCACACCGGAAAATGACCAACCAGGCGTGTTGATTTTTGTGATACAACAATCGTAACCATGACTAAACGTCATAAAACACCTGATGTCATAATTTTAGGAACACTCAAATGGCGACAACGTTGTTCACACAGTATAAGCTTCTAGACATTTCTATCCGTGTTTTACGGAAGAAATAGGAACTTGCATTCGGTCAGAATGAAAGATCGGGATATCTTTCACTCTCGTAAGAAATTCTATGTCTTTTCCTCTCGTTCCGCTACGCTCCACTCGAGAAAAGACGAAATTTCTTACACTTGTGAAAAGATAGCCCGATCTTAAATCTTGAACCCAAAATTATACTTGGCCTGTGTTACGTGGTAAACAATTTACATACCAAGTTTGAAGACAGTATTTTACTTCATTCACAAGTTATGAGTTCAAACCCTAAAATTTGCAAAATTTCAAAGTTTCAAGGGGCATAACTCCAGAACCCCTTAGGACTTTGAACCCAAAATCGAACTTGATATGAGTTTTGTGGTAAACAACTTCCATACTAAGTTGTGTTATTTTGTTCGCAAGTTATCAGTCAGAAACCCTAAAATTTGCAAATTTCAAAGGCATTACTCAAGAACCCCTTGGACCTCTAAACCCAAAATCGAATTTGACCTGAGGTTTGTGGTAAACAACTTGCATACCAAGTTTGAAGACCTTGTATAATTTCATTCACAAGTTATCAGTCAGAAACCCTAAAATTCACAAAATTTCAAAGTTTCAAGGGGCATAACTCCAGAACCTCAGGGACCTCTGAGCCTGAAATCTAACTTGGCCTGAGTTTTGTGGTTAGCAACTTACCAAGTTTGAAGACAATATGTTATTTTGTTGAAAAGTTATCAGTCGGAAACCCTGAAATTCACAAAATTTCAAAGTTTCAAGGGGCATAACTCCAGAACCCCTTGGACCTCTGAACCTGAAATTGAACTTGGCCTGAGTTTTGTGGTAAGCAATTTACATACCAAGTTTACAGACAGTATGTTATTTCGTTCACAAGTTCTCAGTCGGAAACCTTCGGGGGACGGACACACGACTGAGGGTATCACATAATACCTCGACACTACGTGTGGTGGGGTATAATAAAAACACAAAATTACACAATTTCTCAAATTCAACCGATAATTTAAATTCGCTATATTTACTTGTCATAAAAATTTTATTTTTAAAAATATCGAAAAAATAATTCTGATTAGTGTTATACGAATCATTTTGGAGTCTGATGAACTATTTAATTTTCTAGGATAAAAATTGTAGGAGGAGTGCATTGCAAACAGTGTGTACCCATTGGTGGCCGCTTGCTGTTTTTTATATCATAACTGATTAGTTCACAAGTTTCTTCACTCAGTGTTTAAATGTCTCTGATTGTACCTATAAGTTAAAGCTATGTCATCACTCACATGTCCAGTCCCAGTCTTGAAATGTGACCTGCAAACTCACTGTTGCCTGATTCACAATCATGCAAATTTTGTCAGTCTAGCCATTTTCCAAACTATAATCATACATCAAACTGGCATGGGGCAGTACTGCAGCTATTGCACTAAAAGTCATATATCAGTTCAGTTTTGAGTGTGTTGTGAAAATACCAATATTGCTGTAAAATAAAGTTATATAGACAATGATAGAAGGCAATCTGCAAGTTACATTTAATCAAAACATTATGAAACACAATTATATTCATTTAAAAAACTATAGTGATGAGTTGAGTTTATCACCATGGTTTATTGTGATGATTTTATTAACCAATAGGCAAAACTGAACCCAAGTCAAACATAACACCCCTAGCTTACCTTGGGTTTCTTATAGAAAAACTATACGTACACAATTGTCAAATTTACCATTTGATATTTCTGTGTTTTCTTTTTCGGGTAATGAGTCAATCATACAATATTAAGTAAATCTTGCCACTTGGTTAACCCTTACAATATTAATACTGTATTTACAATGTAGAAGAGCAAAAATAACCAGAGACAATACTAAGGTCAGCTTAGGTCAGAGGGTCCTTCTTTGTCATCATCAACTTTCTATTTTTCGAAACTATTTGGTCTTGAATGACTTGATGGGTAGTCTGTAGATACCAGTTAGGATTATCAGTAGAGACATCAACCTAGTGAAGATATAACCCCCGTCAGAGTCTAATGAATAATTCATGAATATACATGAACATTTCATGAACAGATTTCATAAATAGTTCATAATTTATTCATGAACATTCAATGAACAATTCATGAACTGCAATGTTCATGAACTATTCATGAAGAAAAAAGTTCATGAACAATTCATGAAGGATGAGAGTATCTATATTCATGAACTATTCATGAACAATAATGATCAGGAACTTTTCTCTTCATGAACAATTGTTCATGAAGAATTAAAATTCATAAACATTCATGTTGAATTGTTCATAAAATGGTCATTAACTATTAATGAAATATATTCATAAACAGTTCATAAAAAATCATGAACATATGATGAATCCTTCAGTATATTCATGAACATTCATATCGATAGTCCTTGGAGGGCAGATTTTCCATAAAGTTTTAGGATGGTCTTCATACTATTTTCTTCACTAATGAATCCTGTAATGCATTCCAACAACTTGGACAGGCTTTACTCTGACTTTTTAACTCCACATATTTAATATGTATTCACCTCATTAAAATGCTTTACTATATTTAAATATTTTTTAGCTCGCCGGGACGAATGTCCGGAGAGCTATTGTCATACCCCCGGTGTCGGCGTCAGCAAAACTTTAACCTGGCTTGTGGAATTGAGACCTGAATAGCTAGGATGTTGATATTTGGTATGTGACTTCCTTGTGATGAGAGCTTTCTTCTGGTACTATACTTGTAGACATTTTGACCTTGACCTTGCCCTGAGGACAATTTTTAAAAAACTTTAACCTTGCCTCTAGAAGGTAGGCTTTTAGTGGTAGGGTGTTTATATTTGGTATGTAACTTCCTTATGATAAGTGCTTTCTAGTGGTACCATATTTGTAGACATTTTGACCTTGACCTTTGCCCTGAGGGCAATTTTTAAAAAAACTTTAACCTTGCCTCTAGAAGGTAAGCTTTTAGTTGTAGGATGTTCATATTTAGTATGTAACTTCCTTATGATGAGAGCTTTCTTCCGATACCATACTTGTAGATATTTTAACCTTGACTTTGCCCTGAGGGCAATTTGTAAAAAACTTTAACCTTGCCTCTAGAAGGTATGCCTTTAGTGGTAGGGTGTTTATATTTGATATGTAACGTCCTTATGGTGATAGCTTTCTAGTGGTACCATATTTGTAGACATTTTGACCTTGACCTTGCCCTGAGGGCAATTTTTTAAAAACTTTTACTTTGCTTCTAGAATTAAGTTGTTTAGTGGTGGGGTCTTCATATTTGGTATGTGACATTCTTTTGATGAGAGTTTTCTAATGGTACCATATTTGTAGACATTTTGACCTTGCCCTGAGGGTATTTTTTAAAGACTTTAACTTTGCTTCTAGCATTAAGTTGTTTAGTGATAGGATGTTTATATTTGATATGTGACTTTCTTGTGAAGAAAGCTTTCTATTACTTTCGAATTTATTGTGCATTGGGGTTACTGGAATCCCCGGCGAGCTATGTTGTCTTCTGACAACTCTTGTTTAACCAAAGTGTTAAACTTTTTTAACTTTAATAAATTTCTCATATCATGTTCAGTATCAATGAAATTTTAACACAATATTCTGTGCAACTTCATTATTGAATCCCAAGTTTAATTTTGAAAAAAAAAAAATCCAATTTTTCAGTATTTTGCCAATTGTTGGACTTTGTTTTTTTTTTGGTTTTTTTGGTTTTCACCATATCTCAGCACCTACATGTCATAGACAGATGATTATTGGCAAGTGGTTACATCTTAAGTAGTAACCAACATCCATACCAAAATTATGCCACCTTGACCTATATTTTCTACATCAGTAAATTTGGCTAAAATTCACTCTAGGTCCATATTTCACACATAATTGGGATAAAGGAATTTAATTTTGATGTAGAATTGTTGCATATAGTCTATAGATGTGCAATAAGATCTTGGAATTTCATTCCGGTTCCAACTTTGGTAAATTTCCTGAAACTGTCCAAGACTAACAATTTTTGAAATGTTTGCATTCAATCATATGATTCTAGCCATTTTTTCATATGATGCATAATTTAAAAAAAAAATAAGAATCCAAAAATGTGGTTCCAACTTTGGTAAATTTCCTGACATTATGTGATATCTTGTTAGAAACCATGCTTTTTTGATGCATTTTAGTCAAAACAAATATTTTCAATGGCAAGATTTCAAAAATGATTCCAATTTTGGTAAATTTCCTGAAACTCTCAAACACCAGCAATTTTTGGGAATCCTTGTAAGCCAACATACTTTTTGGATAATTTTGGTCAAAGCAAATATTTTCAATGGTTAGATTTCAAAAAATTTTGATTCCAGTTTTGGTAAATTTCCTGATACTCTCAAAGACCAGATATGTCTTTGACTTAGCAACCACATTTAAATAAAGGCCAAATTATAAGGACAATGGAGTGAGCAGGTCAGACACTAGGTTCCATGGAACCTTTACAAATTATGTAATTTTAAGCATAGATAAATTCCAAGAAATCAAAATATGTTTAAAACACCCTTCATAGCCATCAGCTAAACTCGAATATTTTCTGTGTAAAACTGATACTAATGTTTAACTAGAAAGCACGAGGGGACTTTATAAACATAAGTGGATGATATAAATCGGATAATGGTTTTTATGAAATAAAAACGATACGCTAGGCTATGGAATAGCCTTGGATAGAAATTTGCGTGTTTGATTGACAAGGGTGTGGTGGCTCATGATGTACTCAAATCAATACTTGAAGTAAGCCTTTCTCGGCACTGCTTTGTAATTTCTTCTATCGGTCTTCACATGTGATAAAACAGTCACCGATTCGATCAAACCTCTAGTTTTTGCCTACAGCAACTCAAAGTAGTTTCGTGCTATTGTTTTTTTTTGTTTTTTTTTGCATTCTCCTAGGGTAGCTCTTTATTTTTCCGCAAAAACGCAATTCTATCTCTTTCCACATTTCGTTCTCCATTGCCTGAGTATCCGGGCCTAAGTATCCGGCTCCACAAACTACAATCACGCTTTGTTTAACACAATTGAGGCTTGTTAAGGGGGGGTCCTAATATCCCATATCCCAGTAAGTCTGGACTGAAATATCCCTTTGAAATTTGAAAATATCCCATTAATTTTTAAGTATCCCGTTTTTCAGAGTCAAAATATCCCATATCCCCGTACTTTTTGCCTTAAATATCCCATATCCCAATAACAAAAGTGGTAAATATCCCGTTTCCCAATATACCCTAAACAAGCCTCACAATTGAAAAGTCTTTTATATTATTTGTATATTATTGATTATTGCACAATACCTCATCTTTATTTATTAACTTCTGGTTTTAAATTTATACATTACTGTTCTTATTATTTTTATCATATCTACATTTATAAATTTGGCTTAGAGATATTGCAATACCAATCCCATCATCCTCTACAAACCTGTTCCCAGTACCACCTATAGTAAATGTTTATAATACTTTTCAACTTCCACAAGGAACCCCGCCCCGTTTTATCAGGACGAAACTGGACGCCATTTTGATGTTCGAGAATCTGAAATTCCTATTAGTCAAAAGTCTTCTGCACCTGCGTTATCCTCACTGCGCAAGCGTACTCCTCACTTACCCTCAAGATCTATCTATATAGCTAGGCTATTCCATAGCCTAGCTAATGTGGATAGTATACTGATCAGCAAGAATGGTGTGTTTCTTTTACAGTTCAGTATACTTCTCCGCGTCATTCTGATCATTATGTATATGCCTGAATAGATTTTGGACAAAGGTCACAGTGATTAAATTACAGTAGAGCAAGAGACCTACTAATATAATTCACTGTGATAGACATATCACTCTGCGCAGTGAAATGTGTATACTTTATTTCCTGTTTGATCTATCAACATGCTTTGTTGTGCATACAAAGTGAAGTAATCGACCACTTGACATGCATAAGAAATTATGTGGATAGATCAATCAGGAAAAAAATATGTTCATTTAAAAATTTAGAGTGATATGTCTATCACAGTGATTTGTCACGGTAAGGCCACATCAAATTAATTAAAAGATTCTCATTCCCACCCGCCCCATTTTTTCTAAGCTTTTTTGTATTTTCAGTTGGTATTCAGAAATTTTCTTTAAATTCCTATCAATTTTAATGAAAATCAGTAAAAAAATCAAATAAAACCCTCCCATCCACGCCATCCACCCCAGTTTTTTTTTGTTACAGGTGGATGAGAATCTACAAATTAACTTGATAGGACTGTTCTGTAGATTGAAATCTACAGTACGGCTGGTCTCCGGTTGTATACTGTAGATTGGAATTTTCAAATAAATTTGGTTTCTTGATAACTCAATAAGTTTACATCTGATTCAAAGAAATGTCAGTGTTTTCTTTGTAACCAGGTATTTTAAAACCTGTATTGATTGAAAAAAAAATAGTAATCAGTTCAAAGTAGAGGTTGTAGTGATGTCAACATGATTTGACAAAAACTAAGAAACACTGAAGTTTGACCTTTGAATTCTTAGAATTTTGGATATTATAAGTTGGAAAGATAATAGATAGAAAATATAGAAATATATTGGGTCCTGGATAATTACTTTCGTAAGTCCGCATTAATTTGGTCACTTTACATGTGAAGTTGCATTTCAGCCTGGTTCCATATAGATTTTATTTACCCATGTTTTGTCAGTTTTCCTTAATGGTACAAGAAATTGAATATTTTTTGCAGAAAAAGGGGGATTCCCTGGATCCGCCAATGTTAGAAACATTTTTTTACATCAGTCCTCATGGAAAAGGTTCTCAAAAATCTTTTCTGCAATAACCTGTCCATTTAGAATTCTTAGTAATTTTGAGTTGCAACTAGCTTGGCGATTGGTTTGATGATTGTAGCCAGGCAGGCATCAAACATTATTTCCAAATAATAACTCGATAATAATAAATTTTTTATTAAACCAATCAAGGACACACAGGGGGCAATAAGTTAACATCCCATTGAAGGACCCCCCACATTGTTAACATCCCATTGAAGGACCCCCCCCCCCACATTGAAATGCAATTTGAATATATTGTTGGGTACTAGGAAGGGAAGATTTTGGAGGTTAATCGCAGTGACCAAAAATAGACTGAACATTTCAGAAAAATTTTGTTTCAGATGATAATTAACTCAAAAGTTAATTTCAAATTTAAATGAAACTTTGATATATTGTTGGATAGTGGGGGCAGTAGGTCAAGTGGTCAAGGTCACATTGACCGAAAATTGATTGATTATTTCAGAAAAAATTGGTTTTCAATCATCTTTAACAAATGTGCGTTGATCCGAGATACAATATAAAAAACGAGCAATTTGATAAACATGCATATTGTTATAAATTTAATATTATGACACCGTATTCAACTCAAGAAAATGAAGAAATATAACTTGAGTACACAATGTATAGGATTTTGATTTTATCGGAAGCACGAAGATCATCATTTAGAGCTGTTAATAGGCTTGAAGCCTCAAATGCATGATTTTTTTTCTTGTCATTTTAACAACTCTCCAGCCATTTCATGACTTTCGAGTTATAAATGTCATGGTTTCCTCAATGAAATAAAAACAATAATTAATGAAAATGTGATATTAAGACTGCCAATGAGAGAGTGGTTTTGACTGAGATGGTCGATAATGACCGAGCCTAAGGCGAGATCATTATCTTCATCAAAGTCAATACCACTCTATCAACGGCAGTCTGAAATTCACGAGAATGACCACTTTTTCATTAATTATTGTTTTTATTTCATTGAGGAAACCATGACATTTTTTCACATTCTGCCATCGATTAGTAAACGTTTAAATGACATGTTAACTTTTCCACGTCAACATTTACTAAGTTGTTTTAACTCGAGAGACAATGCATTAAGAAATTAGACGTACACAGAGACAATATTGCATCGTAATCATTTTAAAACTGGCGAAGTTATTCTACAGACCATATGAATTCCAATAGACACAAAATGTGCACCTCTTTTAGTCAGTTTGTTTCTCCACTCTTATGTCGCCGAGTTCATTGGAGGGCTTTCTCAAAATAAAAATAAAAAAACTGTCCCAGTCCATTAATTTCAGCCTTTATATAGATGATATTTGATCACTTTGGTGATTTTCTACATCTTATATATCCTAAAGGGCTCTTCATTTTTCTTTTTTGTTTCATGTTCGTTTGGTGTCCTTGTTCCTTGGTGTTTCCGGTGTTGCCGTTGTCCCTGGATTGTTCTTTTTTTTGATTGACGGTTCGGTTCTCACTTTGTTTACTCTACAATCACAATCAGGCATTGCCGTATGGTTATGTCCGGCACTATCACACTGGCAATGCCCGCGTGACATTTTAACGTACGTCAATAAATATTGATTAAAGCATTGGTCCAAACTCTAATGAATAAGGAATTCACACACAAAATTTAAGCTCCTAAACGTCAAGACATCAAGTGGAGGTTTTGCTATTGCCATGCGATGATAAAAGTTCTCAGAGTCCTTCGCCTCGGTCATTATCACCATCTCAGTCAATACTACTTTCCCGTGGACAGTCCTAATTTCACGATATTAAATGACCACTTTTTCATTAACTATTACATTAATATATTCGTCCTATAGATATGATTGAGCTGTAATTCCGGAAGTGCAATCATTTAGGCATCTTTTAGATTTGCCACAAGGCAGTTTTCCAAAAGAATATTGTATATGAAAACATGTTATGATGACTGCTTGCTGGGGGTCCGGGTCGGGGTATACCTTAAAGTCTCGGTGTGGATTAAGAGGGAAGCAGGATTTACCTTTTAAAGTAAACAGAAAACGGGATCGTCACAGAAAGTGCCCGTGAAAAGGGGAAAGGGTGTTGGATGTGAAGCCGGGAAACGCCGAAAAAATCCCCGTGAACCAGGAAAAATTGAGATTGTTTAATAAAGAGTCTTTATCCCCGCACTTTTCTGAAGAAAATGCGGGGATATTGTTTTGGTCCGTCCGTCCGTCTGTCTGTCTGTCCGTCCGTTCGTTAGATGGACCTTGTCAGTGGAACTCCTCGCTCATTTTTGGATTTAGCAGGCGGGGAAGTAGTTCACAAAAATTGTCTCCCATGTAAATTTGTTTACCTGCCATCCCCTCAAATAAACAAGACGTGTGATGACACAGCCGCGGTAAAAAAAAATCAAATTTCTTATATTTGCGGTATTTCTTTTACATTTCACATACTATGTATCTTGTGCTGCAACAACCGCTGTACGGAACAGATATATGAGAAATATACAAATGTCGTTGATTAATTCATAAAATATTGTTTTAAAACCAACTCTGATCTGATGGTCAAAACTATGATAATAAAGGAAAAAATCTAGCCACTCTCAGAGGGCATGGGCGGAAACAAAATTTAGGAGTATTATTAAATATATAATTAGATTTCTGCATATGGCCTTTTTCAGGATCCACTTTTTTCAAGTTTTTAAGTAGGAAGAAAATGGACTTTTCATTGTATTTTTAGCTCGCTCACCGTGAAATAAATATATGGGGCAATCAAAGGGCAATGTATTGATTTTAAGCATTTTTAACTTCGTTAAATTTCAAGATTTTCGGACACGTGTTAATTAGTATTTGAGGTGTAATATATGGGTGGTTACTATTTGGTATTCTTTTAATGAGATTTGTTGACAGTTTCCTATTTATACAAAGTTGATTCCCGAAAGAAACCTCAGAAAGAATGCAAAGGAAATAAAAATTCGATCGTTTTTGAACTTTTATTCTGGAGAAACTCTACAAAGGGCAGATATAAAAATTTGCACATGGATTAAGAGGGATATTGGCAATCCGTATACAAATTTTGGTCAAAATCTAAAGATGGCCTTTTTGGTGATCCACTTTGAAAGACAGACACTAACTTGATCATTTATGATAATTTGTGCATCGTGTATGCATCTATGCGTTTACCTGCGGCGATCTATGTTGTTTTCATATAAATTCAAACTAATATAAGTATTTTTCTCATTGGAAATAACTTTTATAATAATCAATCCAAAAAGTAACATTTCTACCTCATTTAAACGAGAGCTCAATTTCTATTGCCGCCTGTTAGTGTTTTAATTTTGTTTTAGAATTGTTGCATATATGCTAAGCATTCGGATTTTTGATATTGGTCTAGGTGCAAAGAAGAGCCCCAAGATGTCTATTTTGACAACTGTGAGCTTGTCAGTGGAACTCCTCCTTCATTTTTGGATTAAATGTTTTTGATTTTGTTATAGAATTGTTGCATATATGCTGCAGATGCGCAATAAGCTTTCGGATTTTATAAATTAGTCTTGATGCAAACAAGAGGCCCCAAGATGTCGATTTTAACGCATGTGAGCTTTTCAGTGGAACTCCTACATTTTTTTATTTATGGATTCAATATTGTTATAGAATTGTTGCATAATGTCTTCAGATGTGCAATGAAGTTTCGGAATTTTGATTCCGGTTCCAACTTTGGTAAATTTCCTGAAAATGTTAAAGACTCATGTTTTTTTTATCTTTTAGCATATGCTTTCATTTTTTTTACAAGAGTTTGGAAAAAATAAAATTTTGAATACTTAGAATTCTGAAATATGATTCCAATTTTTTAAAACAGTCTCAAAAAACACTTATTTTTTGGAATTCTACCTAGCAACCATACATTTAGTAGTTTGTTTCAATTAGGACTAACATTTTCACCAACTGAATTTCAAAAATATTTGATTCCAATTTTGGTAAATTTCCTGAAAGTCAAGACCACTTATATTTTGGAATTCTACCTAGCAACCATACTATTAGGATTTGTTTCTATTAGGGCAATCATTTTCACCAATTGGATTTCAAAAATATTTGATTCCTATTTTGGTAAATTTCCTGAAAGTTATTTTTTGGAATTCCACCTAGCAATCATACTGTTAGGATTTGTTTTGATTAAAGCAGTCATTTTCACCAATTGGATTTTCAAAATAATCGATTCCAAATTTGGTAAATTTCCTGAAAGTGTCAAAGAAAACTCATTTTTGGAAGTTCTACCTAGCAACCATATATCCTTGTATTCTTTCTTAGTAAAAATAGTGACTATCAATAATTTTTAAAAAAAATGTTGAGGAAAATTACCCCGAAGGTCTATAACAACTGTTTTCTGTGTCTAACAGGTGAGTGCGGGGATGGCCATCTTTTCTGATGGCACCACTTCTAGTTGTAAAATATTATCCCTCTCGTGAAACGGGAAAGTTGAAAAATATTGCTGGGACTTCGGGAAAGGGGTTCCCACTGAGACACCTATTAATTGTTGCAGATATTTTGAAATAATAATAAAAAAAATCAAAAGAAAAAAAACTTCACAAATATCTCTCGAAGATTTCCTATTTGGTATTGTCATCCTTATGACCATTGCTTTTTTGACATTTCTAAGCCTTCTAAAATTGCAGGCCATTTCAAGAACATAAACGGGCAGTATGAAACCGATGGGACAGTCTAGTACCTAAGAGAGGGAAATTAAGGCAATTCTTTTTGTCCGAATTTTGTTTACATAAAAAAAGATATGGCATTTACTTGTTGTTCTGCATGAATGGTCCAGTAGACCCTTTCATTATAACTGCAGTCCTGAATTTTGCACATGCACTCATATGCCTTTGAGTGGGTAAAATGCAACGTCATAATAGATGTGACGTCTTGATTAATTGTCCTACGACGTCATTTTTGTGGGTATTGCTTTTATTGGGGGCCTGATTGGGGGGGGGGGGGGGGGGTTCTCATCACGAATCACGAAAAAATTATTCGGACCAATCACAGTTCACTGGAAATTCATTTTGTCAATCACGGATCAAATAGTGTTCTAATAACGATTCACGACAAATTAGTGAAATGGAAAACGAATCACGGGGAATTGACATCCCCGATCACGGAGAACGAAGTAAACCCATCGGCCCCTCTTTATTTTCCACTCAGTCCGTCACAGGAACTCAGTTATCGTGAAAGTTTCTATATCTCAGACCAGGTTCCTTATTTTGTCTAAGCTTCAGTTTGATAGCGATGTCGCTTCATAACAGAACATTAGAATCGTGGTTAAATGACAACGATGGGCCTCTTGTGTTTTTAGAGCTCTTTTCTCTGGAGGTAGAAATATGGCGTTGAGTGAAAATGTGAGCTTTCGAGGAGAAGGGCTAAATAACCTTGTTTTAGCGTGTTCAGAAGTAAGTATCGATTGTTCAAATAATTCTTAAGAAGTCACCGATATCCATGTGATTGTTTTTAGTCTGATAAGGTGCCAATGCAATGCGTTGTCGTCTTGAACCACAACCAGTTGTCGTCATGCAATGCAGCATCCATGATGTAATCTGTTACAGCATTCAGCATAATTTGCATCGTTATTTTTTTAATGAATGACAGACAATACCGTCAGATGTCTTCATGTACCTTGAGAATGAATTGTCTGGTGATTCTTAAGTGTTCAGTCACACAGAAAACGTCCTTTACCTTATATGGTTACCTTAAATATTGGGCTCCTCACCTGAAAACAATAATTATCAAATCTGAAAATTAACAGTTTTTAGCAATTAAACAGCTATGAATTGTATGCATATAACTTCGCCAATGGACAACTGGGACCCTAATCCATTTTGGGATTCAAAGCCAGAGATGTTTATTGATATTTCCTGCCTCCAAAGCCCTTTTCCACCATGTATAGTTCTATTTGAAGTAATCAGTAGACTTTTTCTTGATAAAGTTTTGGCTTTTTAAAATAAGTTGGTGTAAACAAAAGCATCTTGAAGTGACAGTCGGTAAGAAGGAGTTATAACTTCCATACCAGGCAAGTCCCATTCAATATTTTTACAGATTCTTGAAGGAAAACATCTCTTTTTGCCGATATTGAACGTTTCCAACTTCAGAAGTTATTTTAATCGTTATGAGGTGGGGTAATCCCTTTTGGGATTCGAAGCCAGAGATGTTTTTGATATTGCCTGCCTCTGAATCCCTTATCAACCATGTATAATTCTATTCGGGAAATTTTTATCAAGTACCCCCTCCTCGTTCCGGATAAAATAACGTTTGAGGTTGGAAACGTACAATATCAGCGATTGTGGAATCAAAGGAGGACATATTTTCCTTCAAGAATCCGTAAAAATATTGAATTAGACTTGCCTGGTATGGAAGTTACAGCTCCTTCTCTCAGGCTTCGAATCCCAAAAGGGATTAGAGGTGGTGGACCTTAAAAAATTTTCCCTTATATAACTACACATGATTGATAAGCATACCTTCCAACTTTTGAAAATCTCCATGGGGGTTTTATGCACGACCTTCCTTTTCATTCATGTGAGAGTTCGCGGCGTTTTGCGCGAAGTTTTTTGTCTAATACTTGATGCTCTTTTTTATCCAATACAAATATCTAGGTGTTATAGAAGATTTTACTTTTTATTGAGGGAGGCAAGACATTCCTCTTTTATTGTGTTTTTGGGCATTTCTGTTGGTTCTTAAATATTTTTGGTCAAATAAGTCAGTTGTGAACTGTTTTTGGACCATTTGTGTTTTATTTTCTGTTAAATTTTAACTTAGTTTTAACTGTTAAAAGGAAACTAAAAACAGTGCTTGCTGTTCATCATTATGTTGCTCTTATTTGAATTTAGAGTCGACTGTTTTGGGGAAAAATAAACAATGATAAAGATTGTAAGCTTGTTAATGAAACCATTCTCTCTCTCCTTTATTATTTGTGTGATGTACATTTACTGCATTTCTCCTTTTATTCCATTGATCTATAGATAAAGCAAGCATTACATTTTTTAAATATTTATTGCCTTTTCTGATTCAGTCAAAAGAGTGGTGTTCTGGGATTTTGATTGACCTTTCGTGCATTACAGTACCAATATGTTTGTTAACGTTGTTAAGGCAACTCAGTTCAACTATGCAAACTCTGCAGAACCGGGAACTTGCAACGACCTAGTCACTGGCATGGCCAACCACGGAACTGTCAAGTGTGGTGCTGCAGCTCGTTGCATCAGGGATTGTGAACCTTGATTCATAACTCAAGAACTGTTCACTATGATTGCCGGTGGTCCATCCAGTTACATAACTTTATTTATGTCGCCGAAGCCTTAAAATCAACAAAAAAATCAACCAAACTCGTTATATTTACGATTGTTTACGTGCTGGCTCCAATCAGCTGTTTTTCACTCCAATACCATGTGATAGATGTAACACCGATTCTGATGGGCTAATATCGAGAATATGGTTAACTCCCTTTCGAGAATTTGGATTATCTCCCTTTCAACAACCAAAATCGTGTAAACAAACATTTTTTCGTGCGGATTTCTTCAAAATCGTGTTTTATGCCAAATTTTTGCTTCACGATCGTGACATTGTGACAGAAGGTTAAAATCGTGTAGATCACGCCAAAATCGTGAAAGTTGGCAGGTATGGATAAGGCAGAATAAAAAAAAATCTGTGTTTCCGGTAACTCGACCGACCCTAGATTTTTGGGGCTAAAAATGCCTACCCTAAAGTTTTTTGGCATTTTTTAAAGAAGCATTGTTAAAGTCCAGAAGTTACTCTCTTTATGACTATGTAAAAAGTTTTGGAAAAATATTTAAAAAAATGCCTACCTACCGACCCTGATTTTGACATGTTTGAAGAGTATGTTACCGGAAATACAGGTATTTTTTTTTTGGCCTAAGGGATACGGAGGCAGGCAATATAAAAAAAAACATCTCTGGTCTCTAATCCTTCAATAGTTGTTTCATTCTATTTTATAATGAAGCTTAAAGTTAAGAACCGCGGCTGCAATGTCTGCAGGATAACACAAGATTTTTAGTTCACCTTAACGAAGTTGAGGGGCCAGGACTATTGGGAGTACCCTCGGCGTCTATTTCTGCATTTTGGTATATATCTTGGTAACTATGAAGGGTAAAGTCATCAAACTTTGCAAACAGATGCATTTTGGGCTATCTCATAGCCTCCAAAAATATTAAGTCTCTCTGACCTATATTTTCCACTTGATTTGGCTTTCATTTAATTTCAGGTCCAAGTTGATATCTCAGTAACTGTACATGGTAGGATCATCTAACCTTGATGTGCATGCATCTTTTGCAGTAGGTCAGCATCCAGGCAAAATTAGGTCTTTTTGACCTATAATTTCCGCATGATTGACTTACATTCAAGTTTATGTCTTAGTTCAGATCTAATTAACTGGACATGGTAGGATCATCTAACCTTGCAAATTTTTTGNAGGCTGAAAAGGGTGATTTTTATATTTGTCTGATTTAGACAGAATGTTTTCATTGGAACCCTTGTGAAAAGTTTTTTCTTGAAGATTATATCATTGTGTCCACACTTGTACTGTGTCTGCACCTGTATTGTGTCCACACCAACTTAAATTTGCACTTACCATATCGATTCAGGGTTCAATGAGCGGGGGGTATCTTTGGCTGCCATTCGGCGACAGCTCTTGTTTATGTCACCGAAGCCTTAAAATCAACAAAAAAAATCAACCAAACTCGTCATATTTACGATTGTTTACGTGCTGGCTCCAATCAGCTGTTTTTCACTCCAATACCGTGTGATAGATGTAAGACCGATTCTGATGGGCTAATATCGAGAATATGGTTAACTCCCTTTCTAGAATTTGGATTATCTCCCTTTCAACGACCAAAATCGTGTAAACAAACATTTTTTCGTGCGGATTTCTTCAAAATCGTGTTTTATGACAAATTTTTGCTTCACGATCGTGACATTGTGACAGAAGGTTAAAATCGTGAAAGTTGGCAGGTATGGATAAGGCAGAATAAAAAAAAATCTGTGTTTCCGGGAACTCGAAGGACCCTAGATTTTTGGGGCTAAAAATGCCTACCCTAAAGTTTTTTGGCGATTTTTAAAGAAGCATTGTTAAAGTCCAGAAGTTACTCTCTTTATGACTATGTAAAAAATTTTGGAAAAATATAAAAAAAAGTGCCTACGTACCGACCCTTATTTTGAAGAGTATGTTACCGGAAACACAGGTATTTTTTTTTTTGGCCTAAGAGATTCGGAGGCAGGCAATATAAAAAAAAACATCTCTGGTCTCTAATCCATCAATAGTTGTTTCATTCTACTTTATAATGAAGCTTAAAGTTAAGAACCGTGGCTGCAATGTCCTCTGCAGGATAACACAAGATTTTTAGTTCACCTTAACGAAGTTGAGGGGCCAGGACTATTGGATTACCCTCGGCGTCTATTTCTGCATTTTGGTATATATCTTGGTAACTATGAAGGGTAAGGTCATCAAACTTTGCAAACAGATGCATTTTGGGCTACCTCATAGCCTCCAAAAATATTAAGTCTCTCTGACCTATATTTTCCACTTGATTTGGCTTTCATTTAATTTCAGGTCCGAGTTGATATCTCAGTAACTGTACATGGTAGGATCATCTAACCTTGATGTGCATGCATCTTTTGCAGTAGGTCAGCATCCAGGCAAAATTAAGTCTTTTTGACCTATAATTTCCGCATGATTGACTTACATTCAAGTTTATGTCTTAGTTCAGATCTAATTAACTGGACATGGTAGGATCATCTAACCTTGCAAATTTTTTGTGGTAGGTCATGATCAGCATCCAGGCAGAATTAGGTCACTTTGACCTATATTTTCCGCTTGATTGACTTGAATTGAAGTTAATGTCCGAGTTCAGATCTAAGTAACTGTACATGGTAGGATAATCTGATCTTGCATGTGCAATTTCATCTTAGGCAGTAGGTCAGCATCCAGGCAAAATTAGGTCACTTTGACCTATATTATCAGCATAATCGACTTGCATTCAAGTTAACGTCCGAGTTCAGATCTAAGTTACTGTAGGTGATAGCTCATCTAACCTTGCATGTGCATGCATCTATGGTGGTATGTCAGCGTCAAGGCAGAATTAGGTCACTTTGACCTATATTTTCTGCACAATCCACTTACATTCAAGTTTACGTCTGAGTTCAGATCTAAGTTACTGTATATGATAGGATCATCTAACCTTGCATGTGCATTCATCTTGGGTGTTATGTGTCAGAGCATCCAGGCATAATTAGGTCACTTTGACCTATATTTTCCACATGATCAACTTACATTCAAGTTTACATTCGAGTTCAGATCTCAGTTACTGTACATGGTAAGATCATCTAACATTTGTATGCATGCATCAGGGATTGTAGATCAGCACCCTGGCAAAATTGGGTTTCTGTGTCCATGTGCCATAACCACCGTGTAGCATCCGTACACAGGATATAGGTACCAAGACTGGTTTTCGTTTAAATTTCAATGACTGTTACCTTTAGTGTATGTGGATCCAGATAGCTACTACCGATAAGTAGCTATACACTGGTTTACACTGGTACCCTCGTACACTGATGGTAAGATTTCATTGAAATTTAAACGAAAACCAGTCCTGGTATCTATATCCTGTGTACAGATGATACAAGGTGATAACAAGGCAAAGTTTGTTATCATCGATTACCTATGTTTATGTTTGGAAGTGAACTTCAGTTTTGTTGCATATGTGTCGATTGAACTGGAAAAATCGTCTTATAATTGTGCAAATAAAAATTATCTCAGTCAGAACAAATACTCATCTTCACGGGAAAGTAAAATTCCCTTATGTTAAAATTGAATTAGGTATCCTTTCTCAGAAGCATTGACATGGTGCGTGTTGGAAAAGCAATAAACCTGTTAACCTGAAATGTGTGTGAACCTGAAAATGCCGGGAACATCATAAAAGATGTTACGTCATTCCGGGAATGAAAGGATCCGAAAACGAGGTATTATATATCTCACAAAGGAAGCCTACTTGCCTGTAATCTGTCAGAGATCAAGCCTGCATCTCTAACTTGATGTAGAGAATTTAAAGTCTAAAGTAGTCTTTATTGCAGCATGATAGAATAGCAGACCAAAGAATACCTCTATCTCAATCTGTATTTATTTTTAGGATAAACAAGTTTACAGACTGATGAAGAAGAACATTTTATCATTAGATGTAGACACTAATACAGAAACAGTGAGTATAAAAGAACATTTGACTATTTGTTCCCTGTTGGAGATAGGATGTTTGGATGACTTCTGTGTTTGCATCCTCATACAATCATCAATTGTTGTGTTTTAACTTTTCGGTTCATACCAGAATTTATATTAATTTTTCAGAAGCATGTACATTCCTGTTCATCCTATCAGCTAAAGGTTTCTTCTTAACTGCTACTTTGGGGCATAAGTTTTACACAACTGGGGAAATGCAGGAATTGGTTTAATATTTAGTACATTTGTATGTAAGTCTACTACATGTACTCTACCTCCATGGGTTACAGATCAAGTTTGAGTTTGGCTATGATCCGTTGATTTTTGACGTGTCACAGATTTTATTTTTGATGAATGTGAGTGTACCTGAATGAGTTAAAGATCATGATCGAGTATGGATCATTCAAGTCCACTAGTTTTTGACAGTTTTATAGGCTTTTGATTTTTGTAAAATACAATTTTCCTGCACTTTTTTAAATCATTGCAGTTATTCTAATATTTGGTATGTGAGTCTATCTCCATGAGGTACAGATCAAGTTCGTTTGGTTCCCACCTACTGATTTATGACAAAGATATTTAGTGGTCTTGGACTTATTTGTTAAATATTAGTTTTCGGCCCTATTTTCTAAACCCTTTCAGGTATTGATGATGATCTTATATATGGTATGTGAGTGTCTGAAATGCTTTCAAAGATCTTCTTCTCTGAAACGAATGAGCCAATTGGAACCAAAGTTGGTCACAATAGTCCATTGATGATCCACTTCAAAGTTTGTGATTTTCATGTTGGTACATCATCCAAGATGGCCGCCAGCAAGGATCATAGTTTAACATAAGGACCCTATCTGAAATGCATTTAAAAGATCTTTGAAACTATTGAGCCAATTGGAACCAAACTTGGTTACAATAGTCCATTGGTGGTCGCCTTTAAAGTTTGTGATTTTTATGTTCACACCTTATCCAAGATGGCCGCTAGGGGAAAACATAGTGTGACATAGTGACCCTATGTGAAATGCATTCAAATTAAAGATCTTCTCTGAAATTACAGAGCCAATGGAGACCAAATTTGGTCACAATAGTCCTTGGGTGGTTTCCTTCAAAGCTTGTGACTTAAGTATGTATGTCAGAAACTGTAACATCTGGTGAACTGATTTATAGTATGGATAATAATGCCATTAATGGATGGTCTCTTGGTGATAATGAATAAAACCAGTCACCAGGTGAGCGATACAGACTCATGTGAGCCTCTAGTTGTTAAATTGCAAAGATTTTTGTCTTGCCTATGACGGAAAAGTATGGATGAGAGACTTTGAGATAGTGAATTAGTGTTTCTGGCGGCAGTGTCAACAATTGGAAATTGTCTTGCTTATGTTAGTTTTGGGTCCATGGTATTTGATGAGCAGTAGCATTACTATGGGTACAACTCAAATCCCTGCTTAGTTTATGGTTAACTCCCAAGTCATGCATAAGTGATCATGTTAGGTTTTTAGTAAGCAGTTAGTACTGGTACTGACTGTTCCAGTAGTCCTTGCACTTGATATATGTTACATGTAGTTGTATCTGGATGAGTGCATATTGTTTCCATGCCCTGATGGTAGTCCTGTCACCTTAGTCAAGTTTTGGACAAACAATTCGTACTGTACAACTTGTACCACTAGTCCTAGACACTAGATATTTGACATGCAGTTGCATCTTGAAGAGTACATACCTATTCCATGCCCAAATGGTGGAACAACCCTCAATCATGCCTGAACTATCACATTAAGTTTTTTGCAATCAGTTTCTACATCTTTTACCAGAAGTCCTAGCTACTTTAAATTTGATATGTAGTTGCATCCTGAGGATCCAGATGGAAGCCCTGCACCCTCTATAATGCATGAAATGAATGATCATCTGAAGTTTTTTGCCCCCACAACGAAAAGTCGGGGCATATCGTTTTACCCTTGTCTATCTACTGTCTGTCCATCTGTATGAATTAAATACACAACTATTCGTTTTTTTTTTTAGAAAGTTCGCAAACAAATTCCAACTACAATAAAGGAATTATTGTGAATTCAACCCGAAGTCAGGGATAGCTCTGGCTTCTGAATATCCGTCGCCAGAAAAATCGCCAACTTGTATTTTTTGTCGCCAATTACAAAAATTTGTCGCTAATTAGGGAGCATCCAATTGGTTTTCTAGTTTGGACGATAGACATTTGTGTTGTTTCTTCCACACTAAAAGAATAGTTCTATTTTGTATTCTTTTGTTTTGATGGCACAATTCTTTTACATGCTTTGCTGTTTCGGTTTGAATCGTATGCTTAACATTCCTTGTTTGCTGCCTTTTGCGGGTGCTATTTTCAAACATTTCAGTTATGTCCTTCAAAGTCGTTTATGTTTCATCTGCAGACAGATGTTTTTATTCCCCTTACAATGAAGATTTTTTAAAATCTTTTTCTTCTTCATCATTTACATGCTTTGTTGACTCACTTCAAAGTCCTTGTTTACTGTCTTTAGCAAGAAGTGATTAATCTACTGCCATGTCATTGTAGGCTTTCTTAGGATTTAATGACACTGGTATCTCCCCCAATTGAGGAAGATAAGATAAATGAATTTAAATCTACTTGTCAAGTTTCAAATAAATAGTTTTTCTTTCAATAGGTCAATAAAAGTATTAAACAAAAATTGAATTTGCAATTATTTGAATAAAGTTTGTTAAACTTCAATATTATCCCTTAAGATTAGTTCAATTTTTTATTTTATAAGACTTGATATACAATTTATAGTAAAAAGTAACACTCAAAGCCTCTTTAATTTCATTTTCACAACATAGAAAAGGGGAAGTAACTCAACTTCATAATTTTCTATTGTATTTTGGCCGCCCCAGAATATTGTGAATTCAACGCGAAGTACCGTCTCATTGTATAGAGCTTGTATTGTTGACGTAGTACGTCAGTGACGTTAACGTAAGTAGTTGTTGATTAAATGGTTGAACTATGCAGCAGTATTTCTATCTTGTTCCGTCATATATACGTCTGTCTACGATATTTTTGGTGCCGTGACCAGGATGGAGAAATCAAAAGCACTTCGAGGCGTCCAAAGAGGAGCGATTACAAAATTAATTCACAGAACGGATGAGAAAATTTCTAGTGACTCTATCAACAACCAGGAACTATCGGCAATAATTGATTCTTTGGAGAAAAAGCAAGGTATTTTACAAACTTTGGATGATCAGATTCTTGACTAACAGAAGCGCAAAGTGTTGCACAAGAAATTTCAGAAACTGATGACTATAATTTGCAGTTGGAAATAACAATTCGTCGCTTTAGAGATATTTATAGTTCATAGACAAAAACAGATGCAGGAACAACACAGTCAGTGGAAATGGTGAGTGTCCCGCATAACACACAACCCCCCTATTCGTATATTTCATCTGCTCCATTTGATCAAAACCAAAACACTAACCCCTGTCCAACACAGCCATTTACCGGAAATGTACATATATAAGACACCCCACCTATGAGACCTCCGCTCTATGAGCCCCCTACGCAATATAGATTCTATCACAAACTACCTACTTTAGATCTACCTACATTTTCTGGAAATGCGCTACTTTGGCAAACATTTTGGGAGTCGTTTGAATCCACAGTACATTCTAACCCAGCTTTGACAAACATACAGAAGTTTACGTATCTGAAAACACAACTGAGAAATGAGGCAGAAAGATGTATTTCAGGACTATCGCTAACACACGCAAATTACGAACAGGCTATTGCAATATTGGTGGAAAGGTTTGGACAGCAAAATAAAATAATTGATGCTCACATGCAAAAAATGATAGATTTGCCCAGCCCTGTAATGACATTGAATAGTTTGAGCGATTTTTATGATAACTTTGAGGCAAGTATTAGAGGTTTAGAGTCTTTGGGTCAGCGACAAGAAACGTATTGGTCAACACTGACGCCGATTATTTTCCGCAAATTACCAGCAGAAATGAGAAAAGGTTTGACTAGAGAACATGGCAGCTATAACTGGGATATTGACTCGTTGCGTAGAGCTATTAGAAAAGAACTTCAAGTACAAGAAGCAGGCCAGTTGAATGTAACAAGTGACATTACTCCTACTGTATCTTTTGTCGCAAAAGCTTCCGCAAGATACAATTCTACTAGTAACAAATTCAATGGTAACATTTATAAGCAACCACGCTCTGAAGTTTAAACAAAGAAATGCATATTTTGTGAAGATACACATCCATCAACAGAATGTACCAAGGTTAGAAATGTTGAAAATCGCTACGCAATTGTAAAAGAAAAACGTCTATGTTATAATTGTCTCGGTAAACATAAAGCTTCTGAGTGCCGATCTCACTTTAAATGCAGAAAATGTAACCAAAAACACCACACAAGTTTGTGTAACAAAGAAAATAGCACAGTTAATACACAGAGTACCAAAGCGAGACCCACTGTATCATGTACAACTAACAGGGAAAAGGGAGATGCCGCACCAATGTCTGCACTTCACTCGTCATCGCCGCCAGTTCAAACAAACACAGAAGTACTGTTAAAAACAGCCATTGCCCCAGTTTGGTATGAAGATTGTAACATGTCTGTTAACATTCTATTGGACGAAAGATCACAGAAGTCTTTTACATCGGAAGATATATCTAACAAGTTAGGTATTGTGCCAAATGGAACTGCTGCAATTAATTTAGCTACATTCGGAGACACAACGCGAAATGTTAGACATATGGATACAGCTAGAATACAGCTTGAAATGGAAGATGGTAGATTATTACCAATGGATGTACTTATCGTACCCAAAATAGCTGCCCCCCTTAGTAATTCTGCAAACTTTGAAGCCACAAAACTTCCATATTTGAAAGGGTTGAAATTAGCGCACCCCGTGACAGAGGATGAGAAGTTCCAAATTTCTTTATTAATTGGTGCCGATTACTGTTGGAAGATTGTACAGAATCGAGTTATTAGAGGTCGTGGTCCTACTGCAGTCAAGTCCAGGTTGGGATATTTATTTTCGGGTCCTATGGTGGATGTAACTACGACAAGCTGTCAGACGAGTACAGTAATGAATGTATTGATTAATCACAAAAGAGACGAGCAAAATTTAGAGCGCTTTTGGAACTTGGAATCAATGGGTGTATCTCCAACAGAGAATATAAAGGAAAAAAACTACATTTTGTGAATCTTATCAGGAGTCGGGAATTAAGTACAAGGATAACCATTACTCTGCCAAATTACCATGGACTGATGAATGTCCAGAATTACCAACTAACAAGAACGTAGTTATGAGAAGAACAAAAAATGTCATACAGGAAATTACAGAAAGATCCAGAGATGTTGAAAATGTACAGTAGTATAATTGCTGAGCAGGAAAGGCGTGGTTTCATTGAAAGGTTACCAGAAGAAGAGATCGATACTACAAAGGGAGTTCATTATATACCACATCATGCCGTGAAAAAGAATTCAGCCACCACTCCTATCCGTATAGTTTATGACTGTAGCTGCAAGGAGTCACAAAACAGTGCTAGTGTGAACGACTGTCTTATGTCCATTCCTCCAGATCTAAATGACCTTACTGGTATACTTGTTAGATTTCGTTTACACAAGTATGGGGTATCTACTGATATTGAAAAAGCATTCTTACAAATAGGATTAGACCAAAACGACAGAGATGTTACCAGATTTTTNTGGTTAAGCGACCCAGAAGATGCAGATAGTCAATTGATTACTTACCGGTTTAAGGCTATTTTATTTGGTACCACATGCTCTCCATTTATTCTGAATGCTACTTTAATGAAACATTTGAAAATTAATCAATGTGAGACAGCTGATGTATTGAGGAGAGACTTATATGTAGACAATGTTTTGTCCAGCTTTTCTGATGAGAATGAATTGATGAATTTTTACCAAACATCTCGTACTCTACTTTCGAGCGGTGGTTTCAATTTACGGTCTTGGTCTTCACCATGTTGCGTGATACTGCTACAGGTAAAAACTGTCTGGATGGCGACAAACTCATCAAGGTACTTGGATTATGCTGGAATGTAGACACTGATAAAATATCGTTCCAGAACAACCTACATATGTTTGACAATCTAAATGATGTTACAAAACGTGACATTTTAGGCTAGTCATCGAAGATATATGACCCACTCGGATTACTCAGTCCGATCACAGTGAGAGCAAAATTACTCATGCAAACTCTATGGGAGCACAAATTTGAGTGGGACTCATGTTTGCCAAATGACATACAAGCAAAATGGAAATCAATTGAAACTGATTTACAGGAAGCCGTAAAACTGTAGATACCAAGATATTATTTCAATGACAAAATGTCAGACACAGGACATAGCACAATTCATATTTTTACCGACACAAGTCAGAGTGCTTACGGGGCATGTGGGTATATTGTAAATGGAGACCGGTCAAGTTTGATGATGGCAAAAAATAGAGTTGCACCCCTGAAATCAGTAACACTTCCGAAATTAGAACTTATGGGGGCTGTATTAGGTTCACGATTAGCTCAACATTTATTGGAACATATCGGAAATATGGACCTTCATTTTTGGTGTGACAGCCAAATTGTGTTGAAATGGTTAAACACGAAAAAACCGCTGAAACTATTTGTTGCAAACAGTGTGAAGGAAATCAAGAAGTTAACTAGCACATTTACGTGAAGATTTTGTCCAACAGATTCTAATCCGGCCGATCTATTAACTAGAGGCATCACAGCGAAGGAATTTACGAATAATGAATTGTGGCAACATGGACCTCAGTGGTTATCAAAGGAAAATGAATGGCCAACTTGGGATGGGAACAATAGCAACAACAACGATTACATTGGTTGAACAGGTATTCTTGGATGAGAACACCGAAAATAAAGGGGTTGATACATGTACAAATATGTCTTTGATTCAAAGAAGGGAAGAAGGATTAGGAGAAATTATCAACTTGGACAAATATAGCGATCTACAGAAATTACTCAGAGTGACTGCATATATATTCAGATTTGTTTCAAACTGTCAAAAAGCCAGAGATCAGAGAAACTTCTCGCCACTCACAGTGACTGAAATTCAAGAAGCCAACCGTAAATGGACAAAGTGTATTCAAACACCAGTCTTTAATGAGGAACTGATTTCGAACAGAAAATCGTCGATTTACAGACAACTGAAATTGTTCGTTGACAATAATAAACTTCTACGTTGCAGGGGGAGAATAGATAATGCTGAAATTGGTGAAGATGCAAAATATCCGTGTTTATTGCCGACTAATCACAAGTTTACTAAACTGGTAGTATACGATGCGCATAAACAGACACTACATGGTGGCGTGAACTCAACAATAACACATTTGAGACAACACTACTGGATACCCAGAATTCGACATTGCGTCAGGAACATTTTACGTAAATGCACAATTTGCCTTTGAGTGATAGGACAAGCTTATCCGACACCTGATCCGCTGCCATTACCAAAGGACAGATTACAACAGGATGTGCCGTTTAAAGTAACAGGAGTCGATTTCGCTGGACCATTACATGTGAAAAATTCGAACAATACGAAATCAAAGGTTTATATTTGTCTATTTACGTGTGCCTCTTCGAGAGCAGTACATTTGGAAATCGTCCCTAATTTGATGGAGGAGTCTTTTATTCTTGCATTTAGGAGATTCGCAAGTCGTCGATCGTTACCACAGACAATGATATCTGACAATGCAACAACATTCTGTGCGGCATCAAAGGAAGTCGAACATTTGACAAAATCAACATTTGTGCACGAACAGTTTAATCGACAAGGTACAACTTGGAAATTTATACCAAAACGCGCTCCGTGGTACGGAGGTTTTTGGGAACGTATGGTTGGGTTGACGAAAACGTGTATGAAAAAAGTACTTGGCAAGAACTGTGTTTCACTAGAAAGTCTACAAACTGTGCTGATCGAGATTGAAGCATTCTTAAATGACAGACCAATAACATATGTATCTACAGATATAAATGATTCTCAACCTTTAACTCCATCACATTTGTTGTATGGTCGTAGGATTACATGTTTACCTTATTCGCCAGGAAATTCGGACAGTGAAAACGATTATTTTACATTTTCTTATGATGACTTTAACGATCGAGTTCGTGCAAATAATACTTTACTTCAACATTTCTGGCACAGATGGCGAAATGAATATCTTATTTCGTTGCGTGAATTTCATAGGAGAAATGGAAATAATATACAGAATATACAGATTGGTGACATTGTGCAAATTGAAAATGATTCTCGGAGAATCTACTGGAAACTTGCAAAAATCGAGGAGTTAGTTCACGGAAATGATGGTTTAATTCGATCTGTGAAGTTGCCTACCAATACCGGAATTACAAACCGTCCGATTTCTAAGTTGTACCCGCTTGAAATACACGATAACGACCAACAACCACAGATGACGAACAGCAATAGAACGGCTAAGATGAAGATGAGAAAACATTTGTAATTGGACATCATAATGTGTTTAGAATTGTTTTGAAAATTGTGATCAGTATTAAGTAATCAATTATTAAGTAACTAATTTATTTATTTAAGGTTCATAGTGATAGTTTATCAGAGAATTTAAAGTTATCTTATCATTTACTAGAGAAAAGACTTTAACGAAATATTCATATTTTCTATTGTATTTTATGTTTACACTTTAATTATTTCACTTTTGGCCGCCCCAGAATATTGTGAATTCAACGCGAAGTACCGTCTCATTGTATAGAGCTTGTATTGTTTGCGTCGTACGTCAGTGATGTTAACGTAAGTAGTTGTTGATTAAATGGTTGAACTGTGCAGCAGTATTTCTATCTTGTTCCGTCATATATACATCTGTCTACGATAGGAATCTAACTTACAATAAGTAGATGTGCACACACATATTTTTTGGAATATTCAAAATGGCTGTGGATGCCATGGAAACTGAAAAAAGGCGGGAAAATTCAAAGTGCCTCAAATTTGATGAAACTTTACAGGAAGATTGTCTAGCACCCATAGAAATGACTTTGGGTCTCAGAATTTTCAAAATGGCTGCCATTGCCATGGTAACTGCAAAAAGGCAGGAAAATTCAAAGTGCCTCAAAATGGATGAAACTTTATAGGTAGATTGCCTATCACCTATAGAATTGATTTTGCTGCTCAGAACTTCCCTTTTACTTTTTTTTTTGGAAATAATGGGAGTTACATCATTGTGTCCATACTTGTATTATGTCAACGCATACTTAAATTTGCACTTTCCATATCAATTCAGGGTTCAATGAGCGGGGGCATAATTGGTTGCCATTCTAGTTTTTGCAAGCTATAGTGTTGTCCTAATGATAGATTATTATCGAAAATGAATCATAAATGCTCCAGATTTCCATTATGGATTACAAAATTATCTTACTGATTTATTGGTTGTCTGAAGTGTCCACAAATTTCCTGTGAATTTTGTAATTAAATTGATATTTTCAGTGGCAGATCCAGACTTTCTGCTAAGGGGAGACCAA
>MJUU01049490.1:50480-92826 GCA_002080025.1 Modiolus philippinarum
GGGGGGGGGGGGGGTATATAGAATCAATAAAAAGCAAAAGCAAAATATTATTTTACAGTAGCCATAGTTCAGTAAAATGAGTTATTGCTGATCTTATCTAACAATGTCAGGGTTCAAACTTTCAACTCCAACAAAGGATTTGTAAATTGTAATTGAAAGTTACTTTTGTTATGTATTACAGTAATTTAACATGCAGTAGTTAATATAATCTTTAGGGTTTTAGCCAGATTGACTAAAAAAACTGATTAATATCCATGTAAAGTTGAATTTTTCAACAATTTACATGGGAGGATTTGACCCTAGATTATAAAAAATCAGAATGTATACATGATATCTGATTACATTTAATGACATTAGGGTATAAAGTAAAATACACAATTTTATAGGAATACATGTATCTTGTCTGTTGGTCTTTCTTTCAAGTACAACTTCTCCTATATCAAAATGGATATCAATGTAATCTGTCACATGTAATACAGCAATTTTAGTCTCAGAACATCAAATGGCGACATATTATGTAATATTAGAGTTTAAATTTCCTGTTCATTCAGGAGAGATATATGGTACAATGTTGATTAAAAGCTTTTCTCATTAATATAAAATAATATAAAGAACCAAATAATAAGTATATAGTGTGAAATACATTTTTAACCCAACTGGCTATAGCCAGGCTGAGCTTTGGCATCACTTGGTGTCCGTCATAAACTTTTCATTTAAATATCTTTTCCCCTGAAATCAGTGAGTCAATTTGTATCAAACTTGGTCACAATATTAGTTCATGGGCATTCCCCTTCAAAAAGTGTGTTTTTTATATTTATGCCTCATCCAGGATGGCTGACAGTACAGAATATAATTTATCACAGGGACCCTTTGGGAAAGGCTTTCAATGATCTTCTCTGAAATTACTGAGCCAATCGGAACCAAACTTGGTCACCATAGTCCTTGGTGTTGTCTGCTTCAAAAAGTTTTATCCTCATCCAGGATGGTCGCCAGCACATAACATAGATTAATATAGGACTATGGGAAATGCATTCAAAGATCTTCTCCTCTGAAACTTCCTAGCCAATGGGAACCAAACTTTGTGACTATAGTCCTTGGGTAGTCCCCTTCAAAGTGTTTGATTTTAATGTTCATACCTCATCCTAGATCCCTGTCAGCATGGAACATAGTTCAAAATAGAACCCTATAGGGAATGCATTTGAAGTCCATTGTTCATGTGAGCAATACAGGCTCTGGAGGGCCTCTTGTTTAATTGTTTTTTATTAGTGTTTTTTTATTTAAAAAATCAAGTGGTCTTAACAAATACATCCCTGTATTTCAGAATATTGTTACGTTACCAGAAGGTTTTGCAGAAACAATAGAATCAAATATAGCATCTGGCAGACCTGGTTAGTATACAATTCATGTTTAAATGTAATGTTTGTTAACAAGTACAAAAAAAATCATATTTCTAGATGTCAAAATATGAAAATTTTTTCATGTTCTACTTTTTACTTTATTTATTGAATACTTTTGCCAGTAGTGGTAACATATCAAGGATTCCCTGAAAAAAATTAGATTGATTTTATGTTAATTTGCTGACAAATGTATATATAAATGATTTTCAAATTGTTGTTTGGTGCAGATTGTGTCTGTTCATAAATACTTGTATGTATATTTGTAGTGTTCAGAACAAAGAGTTTCCATAGTAACCAGAATAACTGCCACAATACCATAGATCCTGCCACAAAAACAGCTTTAGTATTACCAGACCTTTGTTTTGTTACGGACATTGAAAATAGAAAATGTCTGTCTGATGATTCTCCAAACAGACCGACAATTAGTGTAGAAATAAAGGTAATTTTATGTATTTCTGTGTAAAGTACAATAAGTGTGTTATCCTTGCTGCACCCTTGTACTGTCTATGAATTCTGCAGACAAATCAACAAATAGTGTAGAAATTGAAGTGATAATGCCTATGGACAGATGAAAGAATATGATGTAGATGTGCACATGTACACAATCCCTATAGATACACTGTATAGTCAAGCATTTTGCAACACATTTGGCCAGGAATATGGAATCGTCAACAAAAATATAATAGCAAGTCAAGAACTCTTACAAACACTATTATCCAACAAATGGCTATTCCTCGTATTAAGCGCCCAGAGCGCTTAAGAAATTTGGAAAGGGGGCTTATTAAGTAGGATTAAAAGCCTGTTCCAAAACGAAGCTCTTGTAGCGAAATTCTTTGATCTTTCATAAGTACCCAGTGTAATCAATGTAAAAATGCTTCAACTATCAAAATCTTTGACAAACAGAAAAAAAGAATAAGGGGATCAGTTATTTGTAATGAATTTGTATTGAAATGCGAAGGAAAATTATGATAACTCAATTGTTTACAACCTGAACTCGGATACATACGCATACGCAATTGACATAAACAAATCAATGACTGAAAAAGTATGAAATAAATGCGGAAATTACGGTTTTTACTGGGAATTTTGAGGGGGGCTTAAAGTTTCTAACAACATTAAGAGTGGGGGCACTTATAGCTGCAGGGGTGCTTTACGAGGAATACGGTAAGTGTTGTTCCATAACCAAGATACTGTTGGCTTATACTATTGAAAGATTCTCTAAACGGATGTACAATAATATAAGCATGACTATATAAAATAGAAACATGTAGTAAGGTATACCAGATGTTTATTCACTTTTGGATAATTTATTTCACCTATTTCAAAATATATTAAGGAATGATTTTGATGATTAGGATTATAATAACCAGATCATTGGAATAATTGGGGGCATCATGTCCAAATCAACATCAGAATAGATAGCTCAAATATCCATCCATGAAGTAAATTTATTCCACAAAATATGTAGTATATTTTTATAATTAATAAAGTCCAGTCATAAAATACTTTAGAAAAAGAATGTTTTTATTGTTGCCCGTTCATCTTGTTGTTTATAGATCTGCCCTATTTAGTATAAATAGATTAATGTTGAGCAAGTCTTAAGGAAAATTTATTGTATAAATTCTTAATGTTTGAACTTGATTTAAAGAGTATTTTTCTATTTTCTGTTAAGCCTAAAAAGGGATTTATGCCAGCATTTGGTGTTCTACCCAAAGAAAGTGCAATAAAGTACAGTGTTTGTAAATTCTGTATACACCAAAGACTCAAGGTATGACTTTGTATTCTACTCTGTGTAGTGTTATATATTTATCTGTTTATAGTGTTTCTGTATAACCAAAGACTTGGTAGGTCCTATGATTTCAAAATTTGTAAATTCTGTATAACCAAAGACTTGGTAGGTCCTATGATTTCAAAATTTGTAAATTCTGTATAACCAAAGACTTGGTGGGTCCTATGATTTCAAAATTTGTAAATTCTGTATAATCAAAGACTTGGTAGGTCCTATGATTTCAAAATTTGTAAATCCTGTAAATGCTTAAGATTCAAGGTACCTCCTAAGATTTCTTGTTTGTGTAGTCATGATTCTTTACATATTAGCAGAAAAAAAGGTATGAAAATGTCATTGACTTTTGGGTAAAATAAGAATTGTATGATGATGAACTTTCACAGGGTGTGACTTGTTAATATGAGGATTGGAAGTAAACAGTCAAATCATCAAAGGACATTAACATGGGAAACTCGGAAATAATTCATTAAAGAAGTTAACATATGGCTGTAATAAATTCACATTTTCAGCGATTTTTTTCATTCCAAATAGGACAAATGTCAAAACTTTTTTTTTTTATAACTGCTGCTTATTTATTTTTCAAATTGATTAGTGCTGTCATGGAAACCTAGCAGGACTCTTAAATTGAATACCCCTTATATATTTAACAGATGAATGTGTCCTGTAAATGATCACTTCAGACCTGTCAAGTCTCACGCTTTCAGCGTGAGAGTCACGCTTTTAAACCCCAAATTACGCTCTCACTCTCATCCCTCTCAATGTCACGCATTTTAAAATTTTTGCGAAAAATATGTTTCAAATAGAAAAACGATCTTTTCATGATACGAAAAACCAGAAATTCGGGGTTGTTTCTTATATTATTTCACACATATGGTTTATTTTCGATAAATATATATTAAATAAACATAATTTTCAGTTGAGGTCACAGATATGAAAGCAAATTTAATTTTCTTTTCTGATTATGACAAGAATTTTGTTTCAAAGTCTTTGCTATGACCACCTGAAATTCTCTCAGAATGTACCACTTAGCAACCTCGAAAAAAATCTTGCAGGGCAAACCCCCAGATCCCCCGTCTCACTCTTTGAACCCAAACCCCCTTTACAGCTCTGTAACTTGGTTGATGAAAGCAAAAACAAACAATTCTTAAAGAATTTCCAAAATTTACAACCAATACATGTAGTTTATCCTTAATAGTGTTAGTAAAGACACAAAAAAACAATGCTACAGATACTCTTTCTATAGCATTGATAACTCCCTAAAAAAGTACTGAAATATCTCGTAATGAAATCCAGGGGAAATTATTCAAAAAAAAAAACCAAAAAAAAATTAAAATTCTTTCGTCTTACAGTTCTTGGTTAGATATAGCCTCTAAAGAATATAAAAAGTAGCTTATATATAAATCGAGAATGTATAATGAATGCTATTTAATGCCATTATAAATTAAAATGGAGTTAAACTTCAATGGCTCAAAATGAAGCAACTCCAACACCATGGACGTCTCCAACACTTTTGGACCATTTGTTTGAATTTAAGCAAGAGTTCAAGAGATGGAAGACACCACCCCTCTAGCTGGAACTATTTTCATAGGTCCTTTGAATGTTGGAGCCATTAAAGTTAGACTGTACATTTGCAATTGAATACAAAGTAAAAAGGCAGAAAAGGGAAAACCAAAATCTAAAGACATGGCAATCCTATGACATGGTAATATAGAGGCAATCCTATGACATGGCAATATAGAGGCAATCCTATGACATTGCAATATAAGGCAATCCCTTGACATGGAACCTAAGACATGACAATATAGAGGCAATCTTATGAGATGGCAATATAGAGGCAATCCTAAAACATGGCAATACAGAGGCAATTCTAAGACATGGCAATAAAGAGGCAATCCTATGACATGAAAATAAAGAGGCCATCATTTGACATGGCAATATAATGGCAATCCTATGACATGACAATAGAAAGGCCATCCTATGACATGGCAATGTAGAGGCAATGCTATGACATGACAGTGAGGCAAAATAGAGGCAATGCTATGACATGGCAATATAGAGGCAATCCTATGACATGACAATTTAGAGACAATCCTAAGACATGGCAATATAGAGGCAATCTTAATACATGGCAATATGGAGGCAGTCCTAAGACATGATGATATAGAAGCCATCCCATGGCATGGCAATATAAAGACAGTCCTATGACATTGAATTATAGAGGCAATCTTGTGGCATGGCAATATGAGGCAATCTTAAGACATGGCAATATAGAGGCAATCTTAAAAAATGGCAATATAGAGGGAGTCCTAAGACATGGTGATATAGAGGCAATCCTAAGACATTGCGATATAGAGGCCATCCTATGACATGGCAAGATAGCAGTAATCCTATGTAATGGCATTATAGAGGCAATTCTACAATGACATGGCAAAATATAGGCAATCCTATGAAGCAATAGAGTGGCAACACAAATTGAGACAATGTGACAAAAAAAAGCTTCAGTGCAGTATTGTAGCATACAATATGTGTGGCTTTCATGCATATGGAAAAAAACATTGTCTTTGTTGATATTCGTGAATTTAAAACATCACCTGCACGATTTACATTAATATGCCTGTAGACTATACATCATACAAAGTAACTTCTGTTATATGTTGTTTTTGACATTCAGGTAACGATTTGACATTTCCTTTTGAGGTAAAACACACATTTATACTTCGATGTTATTGTCATTGTATACCATATAGATATTTTATATGGAGACCAGGTGGAATTTTGTAACAGACTGTCTTTTGTAATACCATATTCTCTGAATACAGTTATTTGGTATGTTTTAAAGGAACTACAAAAATTTGATCAATGATGATTGAATTATATGTGAACTATTGGCTGTAGTTTCCAAGTCATTTCTTACATCAGGGGAGAATATTACTTAACTAACTGGGGAAGAAAATTGCCTTATTAAATATGTTAATGGATTATGGATATATTATAGTTCAGTTTCTTTTAGATAAAGAATGAATTTGACAGATTTGTTTAATAAAACAGCATCCTGGGTTAAGCACAAGGAAAAGTTCATCAGAAAGTAGAGAATGGTTTACCCAAAATACATTTTGTAATATTTAGATCCTCTTAAACAAGACACATTGATGTAAATACGAACACATTTCACTAAATTTTCAAAATAGCTATACAGTTTGTCCTTACGAGATACAAATATGATTAAAAGGCACTTGAAAAAACCCTCTCGGTGAAAGAGACTATTCGGTCTCATGTTTTATTGTTATAATGTATATATTTTATCCGACTTTAAATTAATATTACTTACTTACTTACTTACTCTCAAAGTCCGAAGAACTAGTCCAGCAAAAAGTTGTTAGAAATACAAAGGTACATGAAATCATTAAAACACTGTATGGTTTGTTCTATTGTAGGTTGCCTCCCCCCTTTTCGCCCATGTTTGTTTTACTGTAGGCTGCCTCCCCCTTTTGGCCCATGTGTATATCCATACATTATGAGAGTTGTTAATTTTAGTTGTAAAATATATTAGATATTTTGACTGTCAATAATACATCTATTTTACATTCACTAATTAGGCTTTCAAAATTAATTGGAAAGGTATAGGAAATGGCTGTTCAGATGATAAATTTGTGATGACTAATATTATCGGAAAATTTTCTTCATAAATAAAATTAATATCTGGTTGAGTAAGTTAATATGCAGTCTGGATTTATCATTATACAAGGAACATGCAATACACATTCATCAAGTTAGTAATTAATAAGACATAAAAACCCATCCCAAAACCTTAATAAGTCAGTAAAAGTTGTGGAGACAGGTCATAATTCATACTCTAAACAAGCATTAGTATTTTACTAAGGGCTATTCCATTAAAAGGCATGTACCAGAGTCAGCAGGCAATTTTCTTCTACCCATGGACAAATATTAGTAAAGCAATAAGATACAAAATCGACAGGAACCATCAAGAGTTTTCACTTCTGCCTTCTGAACCTAGTACATCCCTTTTAATGGATATAGCCCTAAGCATACTAAACATAAAATCCTGGGAGCCTACTGTTTCCCCCAGCAAACCTGGTATTGGTTGAATATTGGAACACCAGTCATCAGAGCTGGGGATGGGGTGAGGGCAAAAACATCATGTCTTTGATCTTGTTATTTAATTAAAATTAAGACAAATAGATGTAGTTTTGATGTTTGAACTTCAGTATTTCTGTATTCAGACCTAATAAATGATTCAGACCTAATAAACCTATATTCAAACAGATGTTTTTGAATGTTTAATTTTATAAATCAAATATTTAATGGAGTAAAATAATTTTGATAATTTTCTAAACTGATCTATTTCATTTAGGCTGACCATAGTTAAGATATGGAAGGGAATATACAATTGAATTAATTTGATATAAGTAATAATTTATTAGGTATGTCAGAATGGACATTTTGAGCTCACCTGGCCTAAAAGGCCATGTGAGCTTTTGCCATCACTATGCTTCCGTCATCCGTCGTCTGTCGTCTGTCTGTCCGTCAACAATTTAAAAAATCTTCTCCTCTGAAACCGCTGGGCCAAATGTAACCAAACTTGACTTGAATCATCACCAGGGTATGGCTTCTCAAAATTGTGTTCGATTAGTTGGCTGGTCAAACAACATGGCCGTCATTGCTAAAAATAGAACATAGGGGTAAATTGCAGTTTTTGTCTAATAACTCAAAAACCGTTACAGATATCAAAAACATGGGGTACATGATGAGATCTACCCACTGTGCAATTTTGAAGAAAATCTGAAAACCCATCTCAGAGTTATAGTCCTTTTTCCGTTAAATTTTCAAAATTTTTGCATTTTTTNTTTTTTATTTCAAAAAGTGTAACAGATAGAGGTCAAGTGTAAATTGCAAAAATGTTCAGCATATCAAGATCTAAGCACCCAGTAATTTTGAAGAAAATCCATAAACCCTTGTAGGAGTTATTGCCCTTTTTTCACCGAATTTTTAAAATTTTCGCATTTTTCATCTTTTAATTCTAAAACTATAGAAGATGACAAAATTGATGAAATGTTAGCCATGCTGTGGCGACTTCAAAACTGATGTTGAAAATTGTTCCTTGACCGCCATTTTCAAAATGGCCACCAAAAAAGGCATGAAAATTCAACATTGTCCGATTTCTATGAAATTTGGTTTCCAAATAGACATTGATGTTGCGACTTCAAAACAGGTGTTGAAAATTATTCGTTGACCGCCACTTTCAAAATGGCTGCCAAAAAAGGCGGGAAAATTCAACATTGTCCAATTTCAATGACATTTGGTTTCCAAATAGGTCTTGATGTCGCAACTTCAAAACTGATGTTAAAAATTGTTCATTTATCACCATTTTAAAATGGACGCCAAAAAAGGCGGGAAAATTCAACATTGTCCGATTTCTATGAAATTTGATTTTCAAATAGTTATTGATGTTGTGAATTCAAAACTGATGTTGAAAATTGTTTGTTGAATGACGTCTCGACTTCAAAACTGGTGTCGAAAGTGGTCCTTAGCAAGAACTTTTTTTGTCAAAAAAGCCCAACAAATAAATATAGTAAAACATGATCAGACTTTAAAAACAGTTCAAGATATTGGAGGTGTTCGAGCTACAATTTCAATTTCAAATATTTTATTGAATATAAATGTATTCAATGGGATCGGATAACAGGCATAGCCTATATATATCCTCTCCCTACAAGATGGAACATACAACAATATATACATATATATATATATAATTAGATAGGAGATACATTTGACACAAAAATATTTTTAAGATACATGTATTTGAATGTCTAATAACAGCAAACAAATATAAATTATTAGAGTATAAGATTAAACATAATTTCTTAGAATTTATGTATCTCTACATATCTTAAATATTTTGGATATTTAATGGAGAAATAAAAATGGTTTGTAGCCCATCAATGATTTAATACTATTGAACTATTTTTTAAATATAATTTAATGAATATTTTATTTTTTAATCGAGCTACGAAAGTTTTAGAAACTGAAGATCAACTGTATAGCTTACAATGTTACCTTGATTGTGGCAACTGAAAGCCAGGTGAGCTATACAGGCTCCTGGTAGCCTCTGGTTGTATTCAGGAATTATTATACATGTACTTAATTTTCATGACAACATTTTGAAATTTTAATTTTCTACAAGATGAAGAAAAGATAACAGGTTTTAAGATTATAATTATATCCCTTTGAGTCGTTTTTTTTAAATAACCTAATTTGCCAGATTATTTGCACATATTATGGTCATTTTATAAATAAGATCCTGTCACAGTTGGCTATGTTAAAGTACATCCTATTTGAAGCATTACTGTAATTTTATCTCTTTATCTAAGATTTCATTGATCTTTGGTGATTGTCACCCTCTGGTGATATTTGTCAATTTCTCACTATTGAACATCTGTAAATCTATATTGACCCCAGGTCAATAAAGTTCATATTTGACCATTTATGGATAATTACATAACAGTTGAACAATATTACTGATAATTAGGACTAATAAGTAATTATAGATTACATCACCTCTATAAAACATCAAAAGATTGTTTGACTCAAAATTCATCAATCTTGTAATCTTAATTTCAATATTTATTTCCTCATTATAATCAAGATATTTACACTTATTTAATTGATGGGAATCACTCCTCAGAATAATGGCTGGCAAAACCAGTCTCGTAGTATTATGAATTTACCTAATTCAAATGGCTTGAATAATTCTCTTCCAACTCTACAAATATTTGAGTTATGCCAATTTGAATTTTTCTTTCAGAAAAGAATATTGGTCTAATTTGGAAATTAACATACATTCATAAATACAGGAGGTAGACAAGATCTACATGTTATAAAGAATTTAGTCCATCATGTGTTTACAATTCTCAAAATGTAATTCAAAACGATAAAAACTATTTGAAATGAAACAAAATAAACAAATTCATGTAGCTCTTAACATGAGATTTCCAATAAAAGGTGAACACAAAGAAAGAATGAAAATAAGCCCAAGATTTTTGAATGTACTCTTTTATTGTTTGGGGAGGAATGGTTTAACCTTGAGCCATGGATGTGTGTCAAACATCCTGTTATACTGTTAACTATGTTACAATAAGATTCTGTAAGTGGACGACCCCTTAGACCATTTGATTCTGTCCCTGAAAAAGTTGGAAATAAATAATCTGGCCTGCACATCCAAGAAAATAAAAAATCTGACCTTAGATTTATTGGTATGATACGATTATGAAAAAGAAAGGAAATGGGGTAAATGTCAAGGAGACAACATCCCATATCCAGGTTAAAACGACAAAAAACAAACCATATGGTCTTCAACACAGTGAGGAACCTCACACCATATAGTAAGCCCTAAATGGCCTAAATGTTATTTGAAAATAAAAATAAATATTATGGCCCACAAAATTTTGAAAATAAATAATCTGACTCGACCGAATTTGCCAGGCCCCCCTTCAGAATCAAATGGTCGTCCCCTAATGTTAGAAATTTATAAGTCCTGAATAGTAGATGTACTAGCTTTCATGGATTTATAGTGTTACATTGGAATCTGATTTGCTCGTATTGTCATAGCTACAAAAGTAGTGGAATAAACTTAACTAGTAAGAAGGGTTTACAGTGTGTCTCAATTTATTGATTTATTTTTACACAAGAGCTTTCATCAAAATTAAACTTCAAAAATATTGTAATGTTGGAATATTTGGGTTTTTTCTCTTTAATTTTCATAGAACTTTATAAAACTTGTTATAAACAGCTTGTTTAAGGTGCCATTTTAAGCTGTGTAATAGCCCTCTTTGTTTAAAGTAATTTAGATTAATTGTTGATATTTTGTATTTAAACGAACAAAAACAATGTACTTTTATATGAACAAACAGCTCTCCTAACCAACGTTATATGTTTAGAATCAATACAGTGTGACAGGACAAGTGTTGATGACTCAATTTAAGGTTATGGAATTAAATATTGATTCATGCAGATTTATATTCTAAAGCAAATGACAGCTGATTTTCAAAGATGAAACAAATATGTTGATTTGTCATGAAACTTCCCAAATTTGTCTTTAAACATGACATTTATCAAACATGTCATACATTTTGAATATATGAATGGGATACATGTTTTATAATTCAGCACGTACATGTTTATTTGACAACTGAGTCAGAAATATATGTCTAAAATGTAAAGTATGACTTATTCTGATGTGTTTTTTCCTTCACAGGAAGGATGCCTTTATTTTCAAATTTCATTATACAAAGTTCCCCTTTTTGAATACCTAGACATTGAGTAGCATTTTAAAATTATGATATAACAAAGGCAATAAGTAAATTGAGATGGATATTATGAACTGAATGGCATGGAATTGACTATCCTTTAGGCGTATTTCGTATCTTATTATTGAACACTGGTGATCATTTTAAGTCTAAGCTGGATTAAAATCTATATCACATTTTCAGCAGCGTGTTTTGTTATATAGTCTGCAATGTACGTGACAATTAACAGGAATTGACATTATTTTTGCCATTAAAATAAATCTTATATTTCGGTCAAGATCATTTCCTTAATAAATCTGTTAGTTAAAGTAACATTAATAAAGAAAATTAGGGTGAATTTGCCAGTAATGAGCTTATTCTGCAAGAGCAATTTTTTACATTGGATATTGTAATACCAAAACAATAATATCTAAATAAAAAATATAGTAACAAAACACACACAAATAAGTTAACCATGACACAACACTTGATGATATAGTGTTAAAACAATTAGAACTATAATAGTTAACTTATGATCATATACAGCAAAAACTGCAGCCAATTCTCATTCTCATTCCTTACATGTCATAATCTCCAGGCACTTTCTCCCCCCTCGTTTCATACACAGACATCCAAAGCTCCAGACACTTTCCAACCATCTCCATACACACCCAAAGCTCCAGCAACTTTCCTACCCTTTCCCCATAGACATCCAAAACTCCATCTACTTTCCCACCCTCCCTCAATACACATCCAAAGCTCCAGCCACTTTCCTATCCTCCCTCCATACACATCCAAATTTCCAGGCACTTTCTCCCCCTCCTTTCATACACACACATCCAAATCTCCAGCCACTTTCCTATCCTCCCTCCATACACATCCAAAGCTCTAGGCACTCTCCCCCCTCCTTTCATACACAGACATCCAAAGCTCCAGACGCTTTCAGCCATCTCCATACATACCCAAAGCTCTTGCAACTTTCCTACCCTCCCTCCATACACATCCAAAGCTCCAGCTACTTTCTCTCCTTCCCTCTATACACTTCCAAAGTTCCAGCCACTTTCCCACTCTCCCTCCATACACATTCAAAGCTCCAGCCACTTTCCACCCTTCCCTCTATAGACATCCAAAGCTCCATCCTCTTTCTCTCTTCCCCCATTCACATCCAAAGCTCAAGACACTTTCCGACCATCCCTCCATACACACCAAAAGCTCCAACCACTTTCCCACCCTCCCTCCATAGACATTCAAAGCTGCAGCCACATTCCCATCCTCCCTCCATGTACACATCCAAAGCTCAAACCACTTCCCCACCCTCCCTCCATATACATACAAAACTCCAGACGCTCTCCCACCCTCTTCATTCACATCCAAAGCTCCCGTCACTTTCCCACCCTCCCTCCATACACACCAAAAGCACCAGCCACATTTTCGCACTCTCCCTCCATGCACACCCAAAGCTCCAGCAACTTTCCCACCTCCCTCCATACACACCAAAAGCTCCAGCTACTTTCCCACCTTCCCTCCGTATGCACCCAAAGCTCCTGCGACTTTCCCTCTCTCCCTCCATTCACATCCAATTCTGTATCCCTTATACACTCAAAGCTCCAGGCACTTCATCAACCCCTTTCAATACACACCCCATATCTCCAGCAATTTACTTGCCCCATTTCATACACACATAAAACTGTAAACATAAGTGTTTTGATCTGTGATAGTTTTGTCAACACAGCTTATATTGTGCTGCCTACTGGAAAGATTTTGATCTGCCTACTGGAAAGATTTATTCTATACACAGCTAATTTTGTGAATGTTTGAATGATCTGCCTATAGCTACTGGAAATATTTATTCTATACACAGCTAATTTTGTGAATGTTTGAATGATCTACCTACTGGAAAGATTTATTTAATACACAGCTAATTTTGTGAATGTTTGAATGATCTACCTACTGGAAAGATTTATTCAATACTGATCTGACAATAGGTTACTTTATTTGGAAAAAACTAATAAGTTTCATTCATATACTATGTATTTGTATTCATCGCTAGTGTGAAACTGCTTTGTCACTAATTATATATTGTAGGTTGTTGTGGTTGGGAGATAATATATAAAATAATTTGACATCAGATTTTCAGAAAATATTTTTGAATTCCTGCACCCCATCATGTAAATTGTAGCACTATAATATGGCTGGCACAATTTACATACAAGCCAGTAAACTCTTCAGAAAACACAAGTAAGGTTAAACACTCAGTAGTGAATCTAGTTGGCCCAATACACTCAGAAGTACCAGTTTTTACACCAGGCAATAACTATTAAGAACAGTCTGTATACCCAAGAGTTCTTCCTCTGGTGGCATGCTGCATGATTTGTCAAATTATCACAAACAATTTTTGGATAGAGGACATCTGTATTGAGGGACAGAATTCAGGGATCATTTATTTTATTTATTGGGAATTTCTGATTAACCTAAATTGGGATTCCAGGATCTCTTAGCTCCTACCTACCCCTGTCAGTTACCAGCCTATTCATAGTCACTTTGTCATGAAAGGGGGGTATATTGGGAGTGATTATTCCAGTAATATTATTATGGAACGATGGAAAACCCATGATTCACAGAATCATAACTGTCGAGATATTGATTGAATACACAATTTTTTGTAGGGTGCTTGGCTTGTAAGTTTTTGCTGTAATTTTTTTTGTAGTTGAAAAAAATATTTATTTAAAGGATATTCTCCTTAGAAAAACTATTTCAGTATGTGAAGAAAGAAAAACTTTCTAAATACACATCTAAATGTTTAATTCTGGCATATATTGTTTGTACATAAACATCTGCATCAGCGTTTTATACTGACGTCAGACATATCTATACTTTCAGTACATTACAAAGCCATAGAAAAACAGAACATTCTCGATCTACCTGAACTATTGATATGGATTGTGAAATACAATAGGGACTTTCTCAAAGTTGTTTAGGTGTCATATGCCTCTTCTTGTTATGTATTTACCGATAAATCATGTGATGGTTGTACGTTTATTATGTATAACTCCTTCCCCTTCCCCTCCCTCTCAATCTGAAGAACTGGAAAGAGCTAAAATGATTGTAAGAAAATATTCACTGCTTTCATGGATTTACCAGTGCCAGCTGTTAATATAAGATAAGGGATAATGAGTGAAGTTGTCCTCTGTTGACAAAGTCATTCACCATTACATCAACTTGTAAGACCATTTGACAATATAAAGTGGAAGCCTTATGTCATAATAGTTACGTACCTAATGTCATATACTCAAATTACATTTAAGTATTTGTTATAAAGTATAGGGCATTAGATGTATCATAGACACAGTACATAGTACTGATACATATTTTGTTTGGGAATACTTTCAAATATTTTTATAGATAGCCCCCCTTTAGCAACTTTCTTTATTCAAATACTTATAACCCATTAGGGTTGTAGTACATCACATTTATAAGAACAAAACATAAAAGAATTAATGTTTACAATATAAAACAGTTATTTGTCTCCTCTCCTCATTTCTAATGACTGTTGTAAAAAAGAAACGACTGTTTTAATTTGTTCAGAGGTTGACGGATTTAGTATAATAGTCAACTTTTTTAACTGATTCAGGGAATTAAAATTAAGCTGAGTTCTCATATAATATTATAGCATTCGTCGGTCAGTCTGTCCGTCCAATCGTCCGTTCGTTCATTCTTATGTCTGCCATATGGTACTTACTTTGTAGCGACAACTCTTCCTAGACCGCTTGATGAAATTCATTGAAACTTTCACAGAATTGGCATTGTTCACCATCTATTTGAAAATTAGATTTTTTAGGAGGGTATGTTTTTCTAGTTTTTGTGGGTTGTGGGGTGGTCTATTGCCTCATTCTTTTTCATGTGTTTCCATCAGTCCATGTTGTGTCAGCATCATCTGCTACTACATCTTCAAAATCAAACAAGTTTGAGGATGGATAGGAGGGGTTTGATATGGACATCCTGGGAAATTCTGAGTTCCCAAGAAAATAAATATTCTGTCACTGGTCAATTAAATCCAAGATGATTAATCCCACAATAATACTGTAGCAATACTAATCCTTGTGTCCCCAAAAAGGTCCTTCCACTTGCTATGTCCAAGTGAAGATAATTCAACTTCATTTCATGTAAATTTAAACAAAGGAAAATCATGCAATATGAGGAAGAATCAATATTTTCAGTGCTTTTTTCTCAGGATTTTCACTTTTTGAATCATGTTTTATAGACTATAACCTCATCAAAATAATTTTTAACTATCAATTCAATATCAAGTTTTATATGTTGACTTATTCAAAAGATATTTGACATCCAGTTGTCCTATATTGATATTAAATTTCATGTAACGGGGTATATACGGTATTACAGATAAATTGAACTATTGTATTTTCAGTTTTAAATTAGTTTAGTAGTTCAGTTACTTCTACATATATTTTTTTCCAGAAATTGCATTATAAAATATGATGTTTAATGTTGTTGGGAAAACTTTGAGATGGCCCCTATTTTTAGCAAGAATAATTACATTTGATTATGAAATATTGGGAAAAAGCTGATTTTCTATAATACTTTGGTCATGACAAAATGTGACCAGCACCTGTCACTTCATGTTAAATTAATTAAATTACCTGTAATTTACATGTACTTAATCAGATATTGTATTCAGTATATAACCTTTAATCAAGCCTACCTCATGTGTTTTAGATTAATTAAATTAGGTTATCTTTTCAATATTTAATTATAATGATAATTAGTCAAACAGATAGGTAATTATCATGATTTGACATATACAGTCGAACTTCGATGGCTCGAACACCCAAGGACAGTTGAAAACAAATCCAGTTAAAGGGGGGGGGGGGATATCGAGCTACATAGGTTAAACTATGTTGAAATATGAAGAAAGGGTCCGCGGAAAAGGGTTCAAGACATTCATGGTGTTCCACTTATTGTAGTTCGAGTCATCAAAGTTCAATTGTATTTCACTAGTCAGTATGATTCCACATGAACTTTTGTCAAATAAAACATATATTAAAAAATCCTAGATTCTGACACCAAACAAAACATATATTACAAAATCCTAGATTCTGACATCCAACAAGTTGAAAAATATGGGTGGGATGCAGATATTTTTGTGTATCAGTAATATATATGTGCAAATATTTTTGTGTATCAGTTATGTTTATGTTGTCAAAATGCACATGCAGAAATTGAATTCAAAATAAATTCGGTATTTTGTTATTTATAATGAAAAACTGCTTTTAATTAAAAAAAAAAAAAAACCAAAAATGTGCAAATAATCAAAACTTTTTCATGGACTGAAAATAAACAACAAACATTTGCGGAATAAATTCTTTGGTAGTGTTACTTAATCATGCCAAGAATCATTTTGCTATTAGTGAAACATTCTGGAAACTATTATTTGCAGTTATAATCTATTTTTATGCCCCCGCTGCTAGGTGGTCGGGGGCATTAAGGTTTACCCTGATCCATACATCCGTCCGTACGTCCATCTTTTTGGTTTCCGGATGATAACTTGAGTATCCTGCATCGGATCAAAACCAAACTTGGTCACATGCTTACTTATCACCCAAGACAGAACCCTATCAATTTCCAGGCCTGTACCCCCAAGGTCAAGGTCACAGTTGCTAAAAATAGACTAAAATTTCAATAAAATTTTGGTTTCCGGATGATAACTTGAGTACACTACATCGTATCAAAACCAAACTTGGTCACATGCTTACTTATCACCGAAGACAGAACCCTATCGATTTCCAGGTTGGTACCTCCAAGGTCAAGGTCACAGTTGCTAAAAATAGACTAAAATTTCAATAAAATTTTGGTTTCCGGGTGATAACTTGAGTTTACTACATCCAATCAAAAGCAAACTTGGTCACATGCTTGCTTATCTTCCAAGACATAACCCTATTGATTTCCGGGTTGGTACCCCCAAGGTCAAGGTCACAGTTGCTAAAAATAGACTAAAATTTCAATAAAATTTTGGTTTCCGGATGATAATTTGAGTATACTACATCGGATCAAAGCCAAACTTGGTAACATGCTTGCTTATCACCCAAGACAGAACTCTATCGATTACCGGGTTGGTACCCCCAAGGTCAAGGTCACAGTAGCTAAAAATAGACTAAAATTTCAATAAAATTTTGGTTTCCGGATGATAACTTGAGTATACTACATCGGATCACGTGCTTGCTTATTACCCAATACAAAAGCCTATCGATTTCCAGGATGGTAGCACCAAGGTCAAGGTCACAGTTGCTAAAAATAGACTAAAATTTCAATAAAATTTTGGTTTCCAAACAATTACTTGAGTATTCTGCATCTGATCAAAACCAAACTTGGTCACTTGCTTACTTATCACTATAGACATAATCCCATAGATTTTAGCCTTGATACCCCCAAGGTCAAGGTAACAGTTGCTTAAAATAGATAATTATTACATATAAGACTGTTTCTCAGATTATTTGTTGGAACTGCACATTATATCAAAACCAAACCAGTTCCAGTGCCTATTTATCACAGGAGAAAGATCCTTTTTTTATAATATTTGATATATATATATTGTACATAGTTATGCTTTTAATATTTAAGGGTTTCGATTGCAAGGAGGCGGGGGCATCCATGTCCCATGGACACATTCTTCCATTTTTTTATCCCTTAAAATATTCAAGAATTCAGAAAAATCATGACCAATATATATATAATGATGAATTTTTGTAACTTATACAAGTAATGTGAGATTTGCCATCTGTTGTCGAGGTAATACTTTTATGAAACAGTGACCCTTTATTATGATGTCTGTGTTTAAATGAATCCATGTCACACATTGATAAACCAAACTGGGTGTTTCAGTGCTTAAACCCTTTTTTTTTGGGGGGGGGAGGGGGGTTAAGGTTGTATGCAATTTCTGGACCTTAAATGGCAAATCAGCTAAATATATCTGTAACTTTAACCCCTTGGAAAACTTTTTTTTGAGGGGGAGCTGGATATACTCATATCTATAATGTAGTAAGACTGATTTCAGCTTTACATGTTTTCATGTTTATATGTGAAAAGTACAAAGTTGACATAGAAACACTTTTACTAGATCTTCACATTGCTGGTTGAAGTATGCAGTCAAGATTGTTTTTGGTTTCCATGTGTTAATAAGAAATTTAAATGTATCTAAAAGGTATATACTAGTATACTTAAAACCCAAGAAGTAGACAGAATCCTGGAAGAAATATCCATTAAAATGTCAATATAATTTTCAATGGAAAGTTTGTACAGTTGTACAGAAACTGCAAAATGGCTTTAAAAGTTTCATACATGTTTTGAGTGGATATTAAAGCAGATGTGAATTATGGCTTATGAATTGATCCTGATGTTTTAGTTGTTGGATTAACTGTAGGTATTTCCATTCCATGGTTTTCAGCACTAATGAAATCTTTATCCACATCCTGTTTGTGTATTGTTTAACATTCCGGTTTTGAGTTTAATTTGTTTCATGTAAACATGAAATTTATAAATGTCTGTCAAGATAGGAAAGACCTGGGGTGATAGGAATTATCTGGAGAGTGATTATATACTACAAGTTATATATAGGTAAAAGGTGTGACCTACATTGACATTACTCTAGGCTAAATCGTGGACATAATCACGTTCAAAAATTAGTTGTTCCTTTCTTTGGGCATATATGTCTGCTTTTAGGCAAGCAGTTTGTATGTTAAGATGGAAGTGAATGTAAAGTTATCTTGCTACGAGCAAACCTGTATTTCCGTTATTACATTTTAATGGGGTACCTTATTATTCAGCTAACATTTGACTACTATATATTATTTTTTTATAACACAACATGACAGTATACTATATAAATGTCAAGCACTACTTGTGTTCTTGTTAATATATGCTGTAAAATAACATGCTTTGCTGTTTTACATTCTATGGCTTGATATAACTTGTGCCCGATCCCTTTACTTTATTTGAGCAATAAAATATGTTTAATTGAATACAAAACTGCAAAATAGGTCACTGAATAGCCCCAACTAATAAGCGTATATGTTTATAAAGTCCCAAAACACCAGAATTTGAAGTAAATATAAGAGAATACGTGTTCTAGTATATTTGTAATATCACATATACCATATGTCACAAAGTTGAACTTTGTCATTAACTATTACCACATCATTAATACCCCCTCTATCGATAATGACTATGTGTACAAACTTATGAACAGTGGCTTACTATTTACGCAGACAAAAGTTCTGGAAATATTCATGAAAAAAACAACATCAAGCAGCTAGTTGTTAACTTTAAATTCTGCATTGCTTCTTTTGGACCATATTTATAATTCTTTCTCCAAAGTTATCCCAAATGTTATTTTTTAATGAAAAATATACAATACACAAAGAATCTACTCGGAATGTATCAGACCAATTAATTAAAGCCCCCCCCCCCAAAAAAAAAATAGAGGCTTTGTCCGTCATTGAAATTATCACAATAAAAATGTATGAAGTGGTTCTCACATATATTATACCGTAAAACTTTGTATGCATGTAATTTTTCACAACATACAATCCAAACAAGAGTTTCTTTACAATTTTTATTATTCACATTTCAATATTATCACATAATAGTCTTCAAAGAAAATCACGTTTTATTTAAACATAAGTGGACGTGTCTGGGCGTTAGGGTCCTTTGTGAGGTCTGATAACCATCTGCTGGTTTATCTCCAGCCTTTTGGTATGTCTTTGTTTGGAGATTTACAGTTATCTTTGGTCACTCAGGTAGAAATTGACAACAAGCCTAACGGGTATGGATCATGTGACCATTGTCCTGTCACCTGTCACCCATTTATCATTTCTTGACAATTTAAAAACAGTTATTTGTGTAAGAGATTAAGTACAATATAAATTGATTTGGAGATTAGTGACTGGTACAAAGGAACTGGTTTAAGTTTATTTTGCCAATTAACACATTTTTTTAGTACATTGGGTTATTCAGCTGGAAGTTTTACAAGTTTCAGTTCTGTTTTCAAATTACCTTAGCTAGTTGTAGCTGTACCAAAATGAAATATTAAAGGAAACTGGTATTTATGTTATCCCAAGCAACTGTACATTATCTCCACATATCATTTGATCAGTCTTGTATGGTACCAATGTTTGTACTTGTAACAAAACAGTAATATCACAAGCAAACAAACTGAAAAGTGAGGGAGTACATTATTGAACTATAGATTGGACAGTTCATCTGTATCACCAGATATCAGAAACTGGCTTGTTTATTGTATAACTCAAGAATATAGTATTTGTGAAATACAATTTTGAGTATTGTGTATTGTGAAGTGTTTAAATTTTAAACATCGATATATAATATCTCTGAATGTAAACACTGTTAAGCCTAGGTTTTATAATGAATTGTTGATTTTGTGCCAGCAGAGAATGCACAAGTATTTTCATATGAAACATGTATGTGACTCGGAGCAGTAATTTTCTACATAGGTGAACGAGGTGGTCAAATTTTTACATATACAGTTATACTTCGATGGCTAAAACTGTTAAAACTCAACACCAATGGATATCCCAAACCCTTTTCTGGACCCTTTGTTTAAAATTTAACATACCAGTAGTTATACCTCAACACCAATGGATATCTAAAACACTTTTCTGGACCCTTTGTTTAAAATTTAACATACCGGTAGTTATACCTCAACAGCTCCTCTAGCTTGAACCGTTTTTAATCAGTTGCTTGGGTGTTCCAGCAATTGAAGTTTGACTGTACAGTCATAATAGCATACTGAATTTGACTTAGTCTGTCAAATAGACACACCAGCACACATATGTTACAGAGACACACCAAAACACACCAATTTGACAGATACAAACAATCACACCAATGTGACGGACAGACAATCACACCAATGTGAACGACAAACACACCAATGTAAAGGACACAACTGAACACATCAGTGTGACAGACAGACAGACGGACAGAAAATTGGACAGACACGCCCAAACACCATTGTGATAGATACACCAAACGAACCAATATGACATACACACTAAAACAACATCTAGTATGTGACAGACACACCCATACACATCAGTGTGACAGACACACCCATACACATCAGTGTGACAGACACACCCATACACATCAGTGTGACAGACACACCCATACAGACACACCCAAACACATCAGTGTGACTGACACACCCATACACACCAAAAACATTTTAAAATATGAATGTTTCCTTCAGATGCTGTATTGTATGTGTCCCAATTATCAAGAAGTTGAAGTCCATTAACATCAATGAAAGTCTGGAAAGAAAAATTTGATCGTTTTATAACATAGTCATATAAGTTATAGGGTAAAATCTGTAATAGTAAGAACTACATTGCAAGGCCCTATCACATGGTCATAGAAGTATGTGATAGTAAGTGATTGTATCACTGACCTGGAAAATTGTTTGATAAAAGTACACAGAGATAAAGAGGTCGATGAGACAATGACCCTTTACAAACCTTGGAATACAACCTGTGATATACCAGTAACTGCTATTTCACCAAAACAAAAATCACAGACAACAACACTTTGGTTTCATACTTTTTATTCTGTAGATGTTGTATGGCTGAAAGACCTGATATGAATAGTATTAAAAATTCGTCAGAACTTATATATAATTTTTATGCGGTATTAAGCTATCAAAGTCCTTTGAAATTTTTAGACAAAGTTTTCCATGCAGATTTATATCAAACCATGATGTATATATACCACTTGTATAAAAAAACATCTGTTTGCAATTTGGTAACATATTGTTATGTGTAGTTGTTACCTCTGTACAAGTCTAAAAGTTTACCAAGTATTGTTATCAAGTACCCATAACAATCAGAAAGCTAGGGGAGAGAAGGGTTTGTTTTGAATTAATAAAACTTTAGTGTGAAACAAAATAATAGAATTCAGTCATGAACCCTTGAAAAATGCATCTCACTTAAGAACAGGGTAATCAAGAGTAGCCCAAATCAATGTTGTGATTGAATACACATGCTTCAGCATAGAATCACAATAGAAGCCAAATCTATGGCTAGTCCATCATCATAACAATACATCAAAACCAAAACCTGCTTTAGCATAGAATCATGGAAAATAGCCAACCAATGGCTACCCCATCTTATCAAACGGAAGTAAAACAAAATGATCAAATATTGCTCAAGTCAATAGGTGTTTGATGTTCTATAACAAAACAGGCATGATCATTCACTTAACAGTTAATACATGTATAAATTATTTTTCTGATAATTGATAAAAAGTCTTTTGATCCATGCTACAGTATTATCTGTCAGTTCTATTCTATAGATAATTATTGCTACTTATTTGTTATGCAAAACAGATTAATGTATTGATTTTGGAAAAATATTAGATTTCCCACAATAATACAAAAGCTAGGCAGATGTTCAGACTAACTGACCAACTCCCACATTAATTAATTTTCACACAAAGGATAGTAATTCACATTTAGCATGCCGTTCTTGTGAATAGACACACTTTTTGTTAAAATTAGACAGAGCCCGTTATTCAAGTTAAAATCGGTGAAGCACGTAAAGTGCTAGATGACAGTCGACCACATGTTACCTGCTGTCATATCCACCATGAAAATTAGAGGTGTTCTGACATGCAGCTAAAACACGACAGTCTCTGCATATTTAATTACCGATATTATAGTACGCAGATACTTTTATGTAACATTATACTGTCAAGGTTCAACTTAGATCGATGACTTGAACACCCAAGGGTCTGATGAAAATAGTTAGAAGAGCGGGGTGTTCTAGCTGTCGAGGAGAAAAATAGTTCAAATTTGAACAAAGTGTCAAGAATCCATGTTGTTTGAGTTATTTCAGTTTGAACCATCGAAGTTCAACTGTATATGAATGTAGCTGGGGATTAGTTGTTCTCTTTTGGGATGTTTCTGCCCTTCACCTGTATTTATTATCAGAATGTAAAAATGGGGAAAAAAAAGAAATTTCTAATTCTTAGCATGTTTGGTTAAAATGTATTATTTTTAATCCACACATTGGTTAAATTTCTGCCCGATATTTCCTGTAACGTTTCATTCCATTCATAAATTGTATTGTGACATCATTGTTACTAGGCTTTAATGTTGACAACCGTGCTGAACCATTCAATATACACCTGAAACACAGTAAAAGTCTTGGAGAAACAATATATCCTTAATGAGCTTCTGTGTAGACTATTATCTTTCAAACTTAGTTCAAAACAGCACTTGAATGCTATGTTAGTGCTGTTTTCAGCTACCGGTATATTAGTGTTGAATTGTATACAAAGTAGTATCCTTGCAATTGCAAAGGCAACTATCAAAGCTGCTCCTCTGTAGTAACTTAACACTATAGCTACAGGATCATAGCTCCTATTGTTCTTATGAATATTGCTGGACTAGTTGGATTAAATGTGTGAAATTTTCTTGTAAGACCATAAGCTACCTCTCTGTAGCTGATAGCATCAGGGTATGGTGCAATGACTTGTTGGATCTGAGAAATAATTGCCATATTGTGGTTAGGACTGTTTACTGCTTAGCAAATTAAATCAAGATTTGCATGTTATAAGAGCCATAGTTCTGCATTCAGGAGTAAGTCCATTGTGGGGACAGAGAAGGTAACATATCCTCATACCAGATTTGTATGTTATATAGAGGAACGGTGGTAAGAGCCACAGTTCTGCATTCAGGAGTTAGTCTATTGTTGGAACAGAGAATTCGTATGCTATATAGGGAAAAGCTGGAACATGTTGCTGAACCAGTTTTGAGTTAAGCATATCTTGTTTGTATGTGTAGTAGAAAAGATTGGAAAACTATTCCCTGACTTTTTGTTGTAACAAAGTATTATCACGATATATTTGTTGGAGTCAACATGTATTAATGAATATGATATTATGAGAATTTGTCTACTGTCACTAATTAAAGTGTCAGAGTCAGTCAGGTGTTTTTATTAGTATTATTTCTATTTACAGGCCAAAGAAGGACGATGGACAAAGACAAGTCATTACTGCCCTATTGATTTGTATTCTGGGTGAGTGGACAGGACAATAAAATTCCCGTTCTGTGTGATAATCATCAATAACTGATAATGGAACAAATCAATTACTGCCTTCAGGGCAGTTTATATTGTCAATGGTGTCATCATATGTAATACAGTATTATTTTCACATCAAAAGTAACTGTCTGTATTTAACAACAGTGATATGGACACTTTACCCATACTTTCCTTTCCTTTGTGTCTAACGTCTGCAAGCAAAAAATTAAACATGTTAACAAAGACAATAGTTCTGCAGACATTTTGTTTGCATGTATTTAAAAAAGTTAAAACGGCATAGTTTCCAAGAAAATTTAAATAAGTAACAAACAAAAGGATAGAACTGAAAAAATCTCCCCAGTATCAGATTTTAAGGAGGTTTGCTCCTCATGTTTTGGGATTTCTGTCAGATTTTCGGAATTCTCTGGTTTTATCCATTTAAAAGCATTATAACTTTTTGCCCATGGACCACCTTATTTTTTCCCATAATTTCATTTTATTTATCTTTATAAGCACTCTGTAAAAATTTCATTAAATTTTATTTATTCTGTCACTTTCATTCGTTATCAAACTTTGCTTATGTTAATCCTATGAAAAATTCCGAGGAGTTCAGTTTCCCGCCAAATTTTCAATCACTTCAATCTCAAAAACTAGATCATCAACCTATCATTTTTTTCCACTTGAATTGCTTCTTTTTAAATTTTCTAACAAAAAATTACATTTATTTGAAATCCTATTTATTTTCAAATAGAGTAGCGAACTTCCTTAATACCAATTTTTTTTTTAATAACAATAACAAGAAATTTCCATGCCTAGAGACCAAAAATGGAGGGTTTTTTTGTAAATAACAATAAATTTCTTCTTTTTCTTTACAGTAAAAATTTATTAGTGAAATATTTTACAAAAGGGAATATTTAACCCATTTGATCACCCCATATACATAAAGGCTTACAATTTGTTTGTTTCTGAGGAACAAACCACCAAAGTCGGTCAGATTTAATAAAGAACAGGATCCACATAAGTAGAGAGGATTTATTAAAGATGGGGGACATAGAGGTTGTTTTAAATGAAATAAAACTTAACTTCAGTGCTGACATATATGCTGTAGATTAAACTTTAGTAAGCTATTTTTTATCTGTTGATGTTTGGACTTACTGAGTTTATCAAGGTTAATTATAAAGTTCAAATAACACTTTCATCAGCAATAGTTAACAGGTAATTGGAGATTTTTTTTTGAGGGGGAGGGTTCAGTTTAGTATTCAAATATTTATTGGATATGCACAGACGATATAATACACACATATTCATATACAAACAGTGCAACAGTAAATATCAACAGTAACATAATCGTATGCCTCATGATGATCGAAAGAACATCTTCATCCATCTACACCTGACCTTTACTTACTTCTAGAAAGAACAAATCTCTTATAATCATTATTTGGGTTAGTATGCTTATAGTGAGAAATAAAAGACCAATAAAAACTTAACTATGCAAATTACACCATAAAGGGTCAGGCATAAAAAATCAGAACATACATATATATAAGTGACGCAACATACAAATACAAATATTTTACACACATATCAACTTTTTTAGTGGAAAAATAAACAACAGGGCTTCAGTTTGATATACCTTCCAAAAAGCAAATAACACCCCATATAAAAAGTGTTTTTTTCACTTTATCTTGAAGGTTATCGACATATTAAACAGTTATCAATTTATCAAAGTTTGTACTGTAATTTAAATGTTAACATTTTACCCATACTGGGCCCCTCTTTGTTCCATTTGATACCAAATGACCTTGACCTAGGAATCAGCTGTTTGTAAATTTTTGGGAAAATGAATATTTATTTATAGCAACAAAACACAAGAGTTGTTGGGGATTTTAGGCTTTGCATATATATAGATGTTGTACTGCATGCTTAATGAAATATTTGGTAATAAAATGATATCATACAGATTTTTTCAGACTTAAATATGTTTAAACATACCAATAATTAAAATTTTGTTTCATATAAAGAATTAAAAAAAATAATATTTATTAGGATAAAAATTAATTTTTATATAAATAAGCTAATTTTGTATCATTTTTAATCCTAAAATAGAACTGAATTAAGAATCAATGATATTTTTAAAACGTATATTTAAATAAGCTCTGAAATCAAATGCTTCATAAAATGATAAGTTTAATCAATTCATGACGAAGGTAATTTTCACAACTTTTTACAAACTGTAAATGACGTTTAATTCCATATTTCCTGTTTTGAACAAATATATACATGAAATAGTGTGAAAATAATTAACACATACTCTTTGAAGGTAGATTTATAACCAAACTGTTAGATTTTTTTTCATTAAAAATGCTTAGAATTGTAGATATTATTTATTGAGAAAACAAAATTATTCACACATTTTGTAAAACTAATAGTACTAAGAATTACAACCTTTCATTTCAAGAAATTGTTTTGGGAAAAAATAACAATATTTTCTTTACAATATATTGTATGCCCCCTGTCAAATTTGAGACTCAAGATAGGCACAATTTTGTCATTAAATTTGCATTTTTTTTTATTTGATTATAAATTCAAGCAGAAATGCCATTGTATTATGGAATATGTCAGAGTTAACTATGTATTTTAGGAAATAAGGAGCATCCAATTATGATTATGAATATATATATTAAAAAAATAAACTCCATATTTGATTCCTGAATACTAAGTGTCAGTAGGTGACTTTAAAGATTCTACCTTATGAAAGAATGCTGCAATTTGATTGGTCGAATACCAGTGTATTTTTGACAAATCCGCTGACATTTCAAGCAAGCTTTGGAGCAGCGGGGTATTTGCTGAAAAATTTGTCACTTTTAACCCTCTGCTGGGGTATTTGCTTAAAAATTTGCCTTTTTTAACCTTTCACTGAGATGCTTGTAAAAAAATTAAAAACAACGTCATCTGTGCGCTTTACATACAGTCATTCGGTAGAATTAAACAGATATATCATGTTTGGTTGTGGAATTTGCGAAAAATACCAGTCTTGAGAATGCAATTTCCCTCGCCTGTTGGTCTCGAGAAATATAACATCTCTCGACTGGTATTTTTCGTGAATTCCCCTCCCAAACATGATATATCTGTTCAATATTCTATATAATCTAAGCAATGATTGGATTTATTAAATAAGATAAACTGCTGGTATTTTATATGGTAATTTCAGAGTTAATACTAAATAAGTTATTCTTGAGCTGTGACATATATCAGTGCTGAAATAGAAGAGGTCAATACTGACCAGTTGCCTCTAATACAATATGTAACCATACTCCAGAATTTGTGAAATGGGTTGTTCAAGCCTGTCTTGACCATAAAAAAATTTGAGGCGCAGCATATCTACGGAATCCACGGTATGCGATGGTGTAAATGTGAACTCAGTAACTCCTTTGTAAATGTCAAATAGAGACTACACACTATCAGACCACTAGCAAAAAAAAGAGAAAAAGAAAAAGGGGGGATGAAGATAACCTTAGTTACTCTAAGCATTATTGCAGGTTTTTCTTGACAGGCATTAAACAGTTTCCAGGGTAAAACATTTTTTAATCTCTAAAATGCATACAATTTGTATAAATCTAGGTAAAGACCATATTTCTCACTGGAATGCTTGTGACACGGTTAACATAAAATTCTACTTCTTGATTCCTCAAGACAATAATTGCTTTCAGTTTGAAATCATAGTTGGAAATGGAAGCCAACTTACTTTTCGAGTCAGGATGATTTTTAGCTAGGCACTGCTTTAAGTTACTTAAAAAAAATTGTATAGTCACAAAATTAACTTTTGTAAATATATAAATTTAGAACTGACAGCATTTTTAGACAAGTTTCCTTTCCTATGATATTAATTCGATTTTCTGTCTCCATCATATATTCGATTCTGATGTCTTCTTTATACCTATTTTGCTAACAAAACTGGTGGAACCAACCATTTCTTTTGAAATGCCTGTATCAAGACAGGACAATTTTTTCTGTTTTTGGATTTCAGCTCTTAACTTATTCCTGCCATTTACATAAGTTATATACTTAGTTGTCATGATTTATTTTAATCACAAATTTTTCCTTTATTTTACATCAATTGTATTTTTAGCCATATTTTTATAGTGGAGGGAGATTCTAGGATTTTTTATAGCACAGGTCACAGACTCTTGAAGATAAAAGATCTGGTGAAACTTGATAAATTATATTAGGAGGGAAAAAAGGGGCATTGTTTTCAAATTATATCAGGAGAGAAAAAAGGGGCACTGTTTTCAAATCATATCAGGAGGTATTGTTTTCAGAGAAGTCTAAATAATTTCATAGTTTAAGGATATATATTATTTTGTGGGGGGGGGGGGGGGTGTTATTTCTTTTTCCGACATTTTGGTTTCTTGTTGTGATAAAACAGTGTAAATAAATATACAGGTAAAGGGAGTTGTCACTTTAAATGAAATGAGCATACAATTTTGTTTGAATAAAATCTTTTTAGTGCTGTCTATTCAAGTTTTTAAATAACAACTCAAGGTAAAGATATGAAATTTTCTGAGGTGTTGAGATTAAAATGAGTCAATCTGCAATTGAAATATCTCCGTGTGTAATCTTATACATACAAGGTCAGAAAGGCATTCATTTAACTGCAGATTTTATCAATATAATGTAATTATACTGATTTTTTAACAAAGAACAGAGATATTGACAGTTGAATCAAATAACTCTTGGTGGATAAGGATCAGTTAATGTATTACATTATAGTGTTCATTTTATGATGATTCAGTATTTTAGGGTGCAGGGGTAGCCTTTAGCCAAGGATCAGTAAATTACATTAAAGTGTTCAATTTTTAGTGATTCTGTATTTCAGGGTCCAAGGGTAGCCAAGAATCAGTAAATTACATTAAAGTGTTCAATTTTTAGTGATTCTGTATTTCAGGGTCCAAGGGTAGCCAAGAATCAGTAAATGTATATCATTACAGTGCTCATTTTATGTTGAATCAGTATTCAGCATGGTAGCTGATTTGATGAATAAGGATCGGTTAATATATTACATTATAATGTTCAATTTATGGTGATTCAGTATTTTAGGGGTAGGGAGTTGGTGGATAAGGATCAGGAAATGTAATACATTAAAGTGTTCATTTTACAGTATATCAGGGTCCAGGGTAGCCAAGTTGGTGGATAAGGATCAGGAAATGTAATACATTAAAGTGTTCATTTTACAGTATGTCAGGGTCCAGGTGTAGCCAAGTTGGTGGATAAGGATCAGTAAATGTAATACATTAAAGTGTTCATTTTACAGAATGTCAGGGTCCAGGGGTAGCCAAGTTGGTGGATAAGGATCAGTAATTATACCAAAAATGTAGTGTTCTTTTATAATATTCATTATCTAAGAGTCCATTGGTAGCTGAGTAAGTGAGATAAGAATAAATGTATTACAATATAGTTTTCATTTTATGATGATTCAGTATTTCAGGGTATGCAGGTAGCCAAGTGGGTAAATCAAGACCACTGATGAAAGAATTAGGGTCTTTCAAATCAATAGATCTTAGTTATTAAATTGGTCAGCTCTCAAAGTTAAAATAAGCTTTCTCCTTTATTTGAAATCATACATTTCTATAAGAAAGTCAATTGTTGAGGATTAATTGTTATTATGCACAATAGTCCAAGAATAGACTTTTGCACACCTTTCAACTTCTGAGCATTTTATAGATTTCAGATTTTCTTTGTTAGCATCAATTTCAGCTTTCCTTTTCCCTTAATTGATTAATGGTTGTGTCATTGAAATTTGACAGCCCCTGATTTTTCAATTTTAAGAAAAAATAAAATTTTAAGGTGCAAATAAATTATGACATTTAAGGGTGGGAAATCACTAAATATGGAAGTTACTGATTTAATTTCTGCATATGCACATTTTAACAACTTATGTCTCGTCAGTGCAGATAAAATCTAAACGTTTGGAAGACCAATGAAAAATATTAAAAATAAAGGTGCTCAGTAAAACAACATAAATATTAAATGGTAAACACTGATACTAGTGGTTAGAGATATGTGTTTTGGAGTAGGAAAAACACAACAACCAAAAAAATATGAGAAATTCTTCACAAAATTTGGAAAAGAGGTACTTTTTTCATAAATAGAATCACAAAATTTCTTTGAACAACATGTATACTGCTTTTCCGTACATCTATTATCCACCCTTTTAAAAAAAATTCAAGTTTGCGTCGGTCAAGATTGGCAAAACTCAAAATTATAAGTGTGTTATAACAGAAAAAATGTAATAATTGCAAAAATTTTATAAAAAATTTGTAATAATTAAAAAAATTTTGACAGTCAGAAGAAGTGGTTTGATTTTGACAATACATATACTTCACAAAATTTCATCTCATACTTTGACAGATGTACATGTGGTTACAGACATGAATACTGATACTTAATGTATACAATAGTTGTTTTGTCCAGATACATTTTTGTGATACTAATTGGGTTTGTTTACCCCATTAATATCCCGTGACACACAACATCCTACAGATTACAGATAATTTATAAACATAACACTTAACATACAGTGGGTTTTAGTACAAAGTAGGCTTCAGTATTCTTATTAAAAAATCCAGATAAAGTTTACTTTATATTAAGTGTGTTTTCAAAGCATATTATTAAATCAAACTAAAATGTAGAAAGTAAAGCATGGGTCAGCAAAATTTTATTGTGTTTTTGTCAACATCTGTTACCGAATGTTGATATAAATGATAAATAAATCTACGCTCAAAGGTTTGTGACCGAATTGATCGGGACAATAAACGTATTGACGTTTTAGTTAGTTCACGTAGGTGTCTTTACCCCATACCATGTTACCTATAGATTAACGGGACAATCAACTTGTTATTGGCTCACGATTTTGTATTACAAATGTTTCCGTATTTGTTTGACGTGAGCAATTTAACGAGAAGTTTTTTATTTTGTTGATTTATATCTTAGTAGGGTTTAAACTTAACCAAATCTTAGTTTAATGTACTTTATATTGATTATTTAATGTAAAACACTGCCAGAAAAGCTGTAAGCATTATACCTCTGTTAAAATAAAGTTAAATAAACAATTTTATAACACCTTTTGATATTTTCCACTTTATACAGAGGCTGCAACAGAGGTTGGATTATTTTCTAATTTGAAATTTTATGTTATTGTTGATATAAAATAAGTTATCCACTGTCTTGCTTGTACAGAAAGTACATGCCCTGTATGCCTACTAGATAAATGCCAAGAGAACTTGAATTCATTCAACATGAACAGGATATATATTCCATACCATAAGTATTATAGTTCCTTATGGAGAATTCAATACTTCCTCTTGGAAGACGTAGGTTTATATTGGATATTCACAAATACAATGAATAATTGAAAATTCTCATTTGCTATTAGACAATGAATGTATATATAATGATAAATGACTTGATTAAAATGTGTGACATGGTACAAAATAATACATAATATTACCATAATATGGGCACAGAATTTAATGTAGTCATACAATACAGGATTCTGTGTAGTAGTTATAACCCTGTGGGCATTATCCCAGTGGGTTATAACCGATTTATACCACAACCCAGGGTCCATAATAAAATGATGTTTTCAATCATTCAGATGGGGGATCTTTCAGGAATTTGAACACAGATTATGAAATAGAACAGCATACATTATAAGACATAATTAAGCTTAAGTTAAAATGGAAATTCTGTATGTAAAGAAATTGAAATACTCATGATGCTGGGGCACACTGAAGTTACAAGGTATTTACAAGCTGATTTTCTTTCTAATTTTCGTATTGCTGGTTTGAGACCTTTTGTGTAGTAATGACCCGGGGTAATGGCAATTTCACCATTATGGAATGTTATAAGTGGACAGATTATGTCAATTAGATACACCAGAAAATAAAAGGTAGACTAAGTGTTTGGTATAAGTGACCTATTCACCTGTGTAGTCCTTGAACCAGAAGCCTGAAGTTAATAAAAAAAATCTTATGAATAAATTTAGTATGATTGCAATTTAATGTAATTTGGCAAATAACCAGAAATTGACCTTAGTTGACCTCTTTATACAAAGGTTAAACAGGTCACAGACTTTGTGACAACATACATCCTGAAGATTTATGTAGAATCTACATGTACAAATTTGTCATCTGGAGTCGGCAATATATTCACATATATGTAATAAACAAGCGTTTGAAGGATTATTACTGTATGTGAAATAGGACAGTAAATAACCCTACAGAACATATTGGTCTATGTCAAGTTAGGATGTAATCAAAGTTCATACATCTATTAAGGATGATTCTAGAATACTTAATGAAGACGTGACAGTTCACTCGTGCAGAAAGTTACCTTAATGATTGTTATTACAACATGTATAATATCTAAAAATCAATTTTATCCCATATATCCAACTTTGTATTAGTGTTTATGATTAAATTCTACAGATTATATAGAAATAGACAAAACAAAAAAGAAAAAAACTTGACTTTGATATTTTAGATATTGTATAGTAATGAACTCACAAAACTTAATGAAAATTTCAAACTAGAAACTGTCATAGATATTAAGAAAAACCAAGCAAAATAAAATATACTTGGCTAAAAAGACTCTCGATCATTGACTTGTATATGTGTATACCTTGAATGACCTTGATGGTTATCATTATTTACCAGTACTGAAGTTTAACTAAGTCTATTATTCCTGTGTATTACTGTAAAAATTTGATAAACTGCATTTGAACAATAATTTCACTTCAAAAAAATTACTGTTTAAACTGACATTACAAGAAACACGTTCAACATCAGCAATATAGAATCAGTGCCTCAATCATAATCTGAACATCAATCATATTAACCCCCTGATCAAACATTGCTGTTATTCACTCTGGCTTTGACAACAAAACCAGGGGTTTGGTTATCAACCAAATTACATTGAATACAGAGAGTTAGGATTTTTTTTTCAAGAACCGGATAAGGAGCCATCTGCTACATGCAGTTTTTACTTATGCGAATTTGTTTACAACCTCTATGCCATAGACTTGAAAATGATATGTACATATAAACAAGTCAGATTATTTTCCCTGAATACACATCAAATGATACATACAAAACACCATAAGAATTTTTACCAGTTCTGTTGTACTCGGTGAAATCGAGCATAAACGAGTGAAAGCTGTTACTAAAGTTGTGGTTAGAAAATAAATGGATATAAATACCAAATGTACATAAACTGTAAAGCTATTTATTGTAAAAAGGCTGAACATTTTACTGACAATACAAAATATGAGTCAGAATTAATCTGTTTAAATTTCATTTTCTGTATCTGTAGGTTGAATCAAGTTATTAAGTACTGAATGTGATACGAAAAACTGGTTTCTGTGTGTAGGTTTTGAGACACTGAACTTTGTGGGATTTATTTGCTAGAAAATTTTTAAGCTTATTTTGCTAGCTTTAGTTAAGTACTTTGAGTATAGGTATAATCTAAATTGAAAATGAATATAAATATGAATTTGGTTGTAAATAGTTCAGTGTTAGGTCACAGAGTGGCATGAGATACATGTAAATTAAAATATTTCTGAATGAATAACTTAAATTTCATTTTTCTTTACATGAAAATGCACGGTGAATTTAATACAAAAAAGCAAAAACTATTGATTTTAGGGTCAGCAAGTCAAAGTGGCATTGAGAAATTATATGCAGCTTTGATCATATGTGTCTGTGATAACACAGGTAAAAAGTTGGAAGTACTGAAAAGACTTGAAATAAGAAAGGTCTCTCAACCCTAAAGTAAAGGTGAAAGTGGCATCTATAGTGATATTGCTGAACTTAGAAAATTTCAGCATAAAGGCTTTGAAATACTACCAATAACAGGTTCAAAAAGGCATACTGCTTTATTTTTGTTGACTTTTCCCTATCTCATTTTATTTGAATTTATTTTTAATATTCAGTGTATTTTGTCTTTGTAGGAACAGAGACAGAATGAAACATGCATTGTATGCCCTGTGTGAAACTCCTCAGAATAATCTGAAAATTTGTGTGGTAAGGGAGATAATCATGTTTTATAATCATTTCAATTTAAGATTTTATGTAGTAAGGGAGGTAACTCATGTATAGTTGCAGTACAGGTTCAAATGTTTCATGTATTATGGAAAGAAATTGTATTCATCACAATTAAGAGTTTATTGAAAGAAAATTTCAAGTTAATTCTGCCTTAGTCAGAAACTGGTTACTTTAAGGGTAAAAACAGCATGCCCCGCCAAGTTTCCCATTCAGTTTCTTCCTATAATTTTTTGTAATACAAAAAAGTCTCTGAACACATATTACCAAAGTTTCCGCCAACCGGCCTGAACACATATTTCCAACATTTCGGCCAACCGAAATAACTTTTGTTATTATATAAAAACAAGTATAATCTTTTGATGTCAAAATTTACTACATACCGGTAACTTGTAAATTGTGAGTGGAGTAAGATGACTATGAACAAACCTCAACACAAAAAAATAGGTATGAAAATTTAAGGCGGGAACTTATTCTCAAGATCTTTTAAAAGTACCACTTTAATTATGAAAGTCAGACAAAAAAATCAGCTGTACAGATTTTTTCAATTGAATACTGTTTTGAAATGAAATGCACTTGAAAATTTCAAAATTATGAAAACTTATGATCCATGACTGTTCATTTGTAAATTCTTGGTCATTTGACATAAACTTTGTCTTCACTCTTGTATGATATAGAGTTGAAATACATTTATAGAAGTCTGACATAACCTGATGATACAATGATTTATTAATATTTATGTATTTATGACAGAATGGTGATGAAGTGTATGGTAAGAATGCAAGAGAAGACCTCCGATTAATACTCAAAGACTTTTTTGGTGTTCAAAACACAAATGGTTGTCAAAAGATTTTGTAAGTAATGTATGGGAGATAACTGAGAATGTTTCATCTGTTTATTCAAGTTATTCCCGATAAATAATCTCTCATTTTCAAAATAATTCCTATTTAAAAAATGGTATGAAAAAAAGATAAAGTAAGCAGCTCCAATGTCCAAGAACAATTACAAATATTTCCTGATTTATAAAATTCATTTTTATAGCCCCCGCTTTTAGTGGGGCGGTTTATAGTGATCATGGTGGCTGTTTATTTGTTTTTTTATCCATCCGCCATAGGGGTACACACTTTGTGGTGACAACTCCTCTTAGACCACTTTGAGAAATTCATTGAAACTGTTCACAGAATGTTCAGTGCATTTTGTTGTAGTCAGATATGGTTTAGATTAACACCAGATGGTAAACATTATTTCATTGAAGGTCTTTTATTCTCTCAAACATTCAAGCCTATTTTCGCTATTTACTCCACTTAAATGTCTTAGGTCCAAGACATGGCTTGGTTTCAGAGACTCTGTTTACTTAGCTGACCTTGGGTGACTCCTATGAATTTCTTGGTGACTTTTATGAATTTATGTTTATATATCTGTCCTGTTTGAAAAGAAAACATCACAGCTGGAACTATTTGAAAGTCTGGAATATGTTAAATTTGTGGTCTTTAGCCGTCTTAACAAGTGCCCTTTTGAGATTCTCTTAGGAGCAATGGGTGCTTGATGTTTATACAAAATTTTACACTGAATGGAACTTTTATACACAGTTTAGGATGTCGTCATCTAAGAGTAAGCTTCTTAATTTTGACTGCTTAAGGGTTTGGATGTACATGTATTGTCAATAGGGGGCATCTGTTTTTCACAGCCACATTTCTTAATTTAGAGTTGAAATTTTAAATTTGATTTTGCAGATGGCAATTTTGACATTTTTTTGTCTCTGTAAGTGCAGATTCATGTAGTTCATGGCCTTTAAGGGACATATTTGGGGGTTTTCTTACTTGTTAACATAATTAAATCTTAACCGTATGTGTGGACTATCAGGAAAAGCATAGTGACAGTTGAAATAATAGTAATTCAGTTGAAATAATAGTAATTCAGTTGAAATACTAGTAATTCAGTAATTATTTTGTAATTCATGATATGAATTTTATATTTCAGATTATTATCAGAATTTTTAGATCTGATCTTAGATGCATTGTTATATGAACCATTGAAGTCCAACCCATCAACCACCTGTTGTTGCTATATAACAGAAAGTCCAATTCAACTAGTCAATGGGTCATCCCACCAATCCTTCCATAAATGTTCACAGAGTTCTTATAATTCTTGCATAAATCAGGGTAGGTTTAAAAACTATTTTCATTGTAGTGAAAATCAGGATCAGCTAGTTAACAAGTTTGTGTCATTCCATTATTCCTACTATGCTATGAAAGGAATACAGAGTTCATGTTATATGTTAATGTGCAACACTTGACTTTTTTTTTTTGGCTCACCTGACCTGAAGAGTCAGTATGAGCTATTGCCATCACAAAGCCTCTGTCCATAAGCTTTTGACATTTTCATCAACTACTCTGAAACTACCAAAGGAAATTGAACCAAATTTTACAGGAATGCAGTATTAAACTTCATTTCTTTATAAAAAACATGGCAGACAGCATGGAACATAGATTAACATGGGACTCTTATGGGAAAATCATCATTTTCATCATCTGCTCTGAAACCACAGAAGCAAATTCAACCAAAATTACTGGTCCTTTACAAAATTGGATAATTTCATTCCAATCCATAAAAAATATAGCCGCCAGCACAAAACTAGCACAACATTGGAACATATGGGGAAGTTTTACTAAGGGCTATTCCATTAAAAAGGATGTACCAGAGTCGGAAGGTAGTAAATTAAAATTCTTGTTGGTTCTTGTTGGTTTTGTATTAATTGCTGTACTAATATTTGTCCATTACCCTTGGTTGTGGGGACAGTAGAAAATTGCCTTCCGACCCTGGTACATGCATTTTAATGGAAAAGCCCTAAGCTGTATTGGAATGATGTATCGAAGGTCATTAACAAAGATTGCTCATTTTGGTCAGAGCCGACAATACCATAAATTGGGATATTTTTGTGTATTGGTATTTTGGCATTTTGTGCTAAAATGTGGATGTTTACTTTAGGCGTTTAATTTTGGGGCTTTGGTAAAACAACTGTGTTTTATTTTGGTGCCTTATTTGATAAAAGACAGAAAATGTACAAGAAACTAGTTATGTCAGTTTTGTGTGTAAATTTTATTGCAGTTTTGATTGAAAATAAAGGAAAATCTCATGAAAATTATACAACTAAATTTTTTATTTATTTCAATTTCAGTAGAATGTACACATATATTAATTATTTCCAGATTGTACGTAAACAATACTTACTGATACTGTTAGCGAATTTCCAAATCAATGTTATGAGTTTCTAACTTTTGAGCATTATAAATTTTCGTGTGTTTAATTTTGGTACTTAAAGTTAGGCGTCACATATGCCAAAATAAAACTATATTCAAAATTTCCCGATTTACTGTAAGCATGGCTGCTGGAGTGGAAAATAGTTTTACATTGGACTGAATGGGAAAATTATCATTTCATCATGTGATCTGAAACAACTGAAGCAAACTAAATTAACTGGAATGATGCTGGCTTATTAAGCTTGATATACTTATTGACAGTATTGCTACAAGTTGCAAAGACATTTATTAGACATTTGTCGCAGCTAGTAAAAAATGCCAGAAGAAAGCAAACCTGGAATTAGACACAAAATTCAAATTAAATTTTTTGTAGTTTTAAATTTATATTTTTAGTCAAATAAAGCAGTTTTAATGTAAAATGAATTAGCTCATACATGTGTAATACTCATCATCCAGCGTAATGTATTTGTTCAAGAGTTAATAACTTTAAAGATTTTGTTTTATATTTCCCTTTCAATTTTTTTTCTCTGTAAAACTTTTTTTTCGTCACCATAAATACCAATGAAGCTGTTAATCCTGTTTCTTGTATCAGAATATGTTTTTTTTTATTTTGAATGAATATTCTGACTTGCCTTAATCATGAATGTCTTTATTTAGGTTCAAGCCTTCCATCACACTGAATAATAGAACAGATTTTAGCCATGTGACTGTCTATATTAAGATGTGTTATTACTCTATTTTTAGATTCCTGCCTTCCAAGATACTGTATATTAGGACAGATTTTAGCAGTACAAGCATTAGATAAATTAGATATAGATTCAGTATACCCTTTATTTGTGAAGATCAAAGAACATTTAAGAACACACCCAGAAGACAGGTATGTTCTTTTCAGTCGCACAAAGTTTACACATGGATGGCTTTGAAATAAACTTAACACTTCATTTTCAAATATCTGTATTACCAAGTATGTTTTTATCTCATCTGGCATAGCAAGAGCGTGCTTATTTCATCAATTTGTGTCCGTCATCTTTCTTTCGTTATCTTTCATTTAAAATAATTTTTTTCTCAGAAACAACTAAGCCAATAAGAACCAAACTTGGCTTACAATAGTGCTAATAATACACAGAAGTAATTTGCTGGACTTCAAATATACTGTCCAATATGTCCACATCTAATCCAAGGTGGCCACCAGCAGGGAACATTTAAGCTACAAAGTGTGTAGCTACTAGAGTAAAACACTAGCAGTGTGAAGCTACATGAATATGGCACTATCAGTGCAAAGAAAGATATCGCACTAGCAGTGTGAAGCCACATAGATAATAATCCTTGCAGTGTAAGGCTGCAAAAATATAGCACTATCAGTGTAAAGAAAGATTTAGCACTAGCAGTGTGAAGCTGCATAGATATGGTTCTTGCAGTGTGAAACCTAAAAAATATAACACTATCAGTGTGAAGCCTCAAAAATATAAAGCACTATCAGTGTGAAGCCTCAAAAATATATAGCACTATCAGTGTGAAGCCTAAAAAATATATAGCGCTATCAGTGTGAAGCCTCAAAAATATATAGCACTATCAGTGTGAAGCCTCAAAAATATATAGCACTATCAGTGTGAAGCCTCAAAAATATATAGCACTATCAGTGTGAAGCCTCAAAAATATAAAGCACTATCAGTGTGAAGCAAAAAAAATATTTAGCACTATCAGTGTGAATCCAGAAAAATATAGCACTAACTGTGTGAAGCAAAAAAAAATATAGCACTAACTGTTTGAAGCCACAAAAAACAATAGCACTATCAGTGTGAAGCCACAAAAATATAGCACGTACAATGTAAAGCCAGAAAAAAATGTAATACTAGCAGTGTGAAGCTATATAGATATAGCATTATCAGTATAAATCCACAGAAATATAGAACTAACAGTGTGAAGCAAAAAAATAAAGCACTAACTGTGAGAGGCCACAAAGGTTGAGTCCAAGTAATGTGTAAAGCCACAAAGATATAGCACTGTCTATGTGAAACCATTAAGATATAATACTAGAAGTTTGAATCTGCAAAAATATAGCACCAGCAATGTGATAGAACACAAAAAAGTATAGTATTATCAGAGTAAAGTCGTAAAAAATATGGTACTTGCAGAGTGAAGCCACAGAAATATGGCACTAGCAATGTAAAGCCACAAAAATATAGCACTAGATATTGCAAGCCACAAAATATTGCAATAGCTGTGTCCATCTGTTAAAAAACAGCACAAATAGTGTGAATACCTACAAAAAAGGGTATAATCAGGTGTTGTGGAAAGGCAAAAAAACAGCACAAACAGTGTGAATACCTACAAAAAGGGGTATAATCAGGTGTTGTAGAAAGATAAGTATGATCTGCTCCATGTGTGGCACCAAGTATATGTCTGGTGTTAAATTGACATCATTGGTAGATAAATGATATGTTGAGCCTATGGTTCCAGCATATGGTTTCACATAATATTTGTCATTAGCATTTCCGTTATCCCATGTTTCATGAATTTGTTAAGTGTTTTTTTTTAACTTCAGAAGTAAATGGAATCTCTATGGACCATTCACAGAGGATTCTTGGTTACGACCTTGTACGGAATCTATAGTAGAGGACAAAAGGTCGTTAGAGTATGCAGTTCATATGGTATGTTATGTGTTAAAGATTACTGTTTGTATTTCACCTAGAATTTCTGTTACTATTTTATTCTATTATTATACTCCCACAAACAAAGTTTGGGAGGGTATATAGGAATCACCCTGTCTATCCACACTTCTCGTTAGCGCAACTCATCTTAAACCACTTGAAGGATTTTGATGAAATTTTACACAAAGGAAGGATATTATATGGAGATGTGCATAAAGGAATATGATTTTGTCCGACACAAGGAAGGGGAGATAATTTGACTTTTACTTATCGTTGATTCCATATGTATAGGTTACCTCGTACGCACAATTCCTCTTAGACCACTTGAAGGATTTTGATGAAACTTTACACAAAGGAAGGACACTATAAGAAGATGTGCATGAAGGAATAAAATTATTGTCCGAAACCAGGAAGGGGAGATAATTTGACTTCGACTTTTCGTTGATTCCCTATGTATGGGTTACCTCGTAAGCGCAACACCTCTTAAACCACTTGAAGGATTTTGATGAAACTTTACACAAAAGAAGAACACTATATGTAGATGTGCATGAAGGAATTTAATTATTGTCAGATACCAGGAAGGGGAGATAATTTGACCTTTGACTTTCCACTGATTCCCTATGTATGGTTACCTTGTAAGCCCAACTCCTCTTAAACCACTGGAAGCATTTTATTGAAACTTTAAACAGAAGAAGGAAACTATATGGAGATTTGCATGAAGGAATGTTATTATTGTATGAAACCAAGAAGGGGAGATAATTTGACTGTGACTTTTGTTGATTCCTTCTGCAATGATCTTTTTGAGCTCACCTGGCCTAAAAGGCCATGTGAGCTATTGCCATCACTTGGCGTCCGTCCGTCCGTCGTAAACTTTTTCAAAAATCATCTCCTCTGAAACCGCTAGGCCAATTTTTACCAAACTTAACCTGAATCATCACCAGGGTATCTAGATTCAAAATTGTGTTCAATTAGTCCGAGGACCAAATAAGATGGGTGCCGTTACTAAAAAAAGCACATAGGGGTAAATTGCTGTTTTTGGCAAATAACTCAAAAATCATTACAGATATCAAAAATCTGACACGGAGTAATGGTGATCAGCATGACAAGATCTACCTGCCCTGCAATTTTGAAGAAATTCCGAAAACCCGTCTTAGAGTTATTGCCCTTTTTCCGTGAAAATTCCAAAAATTTTGGTATTCTTTATTTTTTATTGCAAAAACTATATAGATAGAGGTCAACTTTAAATTTCAAAAATGTTCAGCGTATCAAGATCTACCCACCTTGAAATTTTGAAGAAAATCTGACTACCAATATAGGAATTTTTGCCCTTTATTGGTCAAATTTAAGAAATTTGATACTTTTTGTCATCAATTTAAAAAAGTCTTCTCCTCAGAAACCACTGGGCCAATTGTTACCAAACTTGACCTGAATCATCACCAGGGTAAGCAGTTTCAAAATTATGTTTGATTAGTCCGAAAACCAAGCAACATGGCTGCTGTTACTAAAAATAGAACAAAGGGGTAAATTGCATTTTTCGCAAATAACTCGAAAACCGTTACAGATATCAAAAATCTAATTGGGAGTGAAAATAATCAGCATGTTAAGATCTACCCGCCCTGCAATTTTGAAGAAAATCCGAAAACTAATGTCGGAGTTATTGCCCTTTTTCCATGAAATTTTCAAAATTTTAATATACATTTTTACCTGCATCACCAACGGTGACCACAGGTCTAGGAG
>MJUU01049493.1:18761-29049 GCA_002080025.1 Modiolus philippinarum
AAAAAAAAAAAAAAAATTCAGTGTTTAGAAAATTTAACATCATAATATCCTTTCGAAGGAGTTTTATAATTCGCAAAGCAAAAAAAACTTGATGAATTTTAGCATTAAAAAGATATGGAAAGTAAAATTTTTAGTCTACGGTTTATACTAACTCTTTAAAAATGTCAAAAAAGTTAAATGTTTTGAAAATTTTACTTCATAATATCATTGCGAAGAAGTTTGATATGTTGCAAAATGCAAAAAATCATCAAATTTAGCATAGAAAAGGTATGAAAAGTAAGATTTTGAAACAGCGGTTTTAGCTAAGTCTATAAAAATGACAAAAAAATCAGTGTTTTGAAAATTTAACATCATAATATCCTTTCGAAGGAGCTTTATAATTCGCGAAGCAAAAACTTGATGAATTTTAGCATTAAAAAGGTATGCAAGTAAAATTTATAGTCTGCGATGTAAACTAGCTCTTGGAAAATGACAAAAAAAGTTAAGTATTTTGAAAATTTCACATCATTATATCCTTGCGAAGGAGTTCGATATGTTGCGAAATAAAAAAAAAATCTTCAAATTTAACAGAGTATAGGTATGCTTTGCTTTAAAAATCTTACTTTTCATACATATTCTATGTTAAATTTGAAGATTTTCTTCGCAAAGATATAATGAGTAAAATTTTCAAAACACTTAACTTTTTTGACATTTTTAAAGACTTAGTATAAACCGTCGATTAAAAATTTTTCTTTTCATATCTTTTTTAATGTTAAAATTCATCAAGTTTTTGGTTCGGGAATTGTAAAACTCCTCTCAAAGGATACAATGTTTAATACCACTGATTAAAAAATCTAACTTTTCTGTCTATTCTATGCAAAATTTCATATTTTTTTTTTATTTTGCAACATATCAAACTCTTTCGAAAGAATATCATGAAGTAAAATTTTCAAAACACTTTATTGTTTTTGTCATTTTTAAAGAGTAAGTTTAAACCGTAAGATTAAAATTATACTTTTCATTCCTCTTAAATGCTAAAATTCATGAAATTTTTAACTTCCAAAATATACATATCCTTGGAAAGGACATGATGAAGTAAAAGTTTTAAATTACTGAAATGTTTTGATCATTTATAAGACCGAGTTTTTTTTTTTTTTTTTTTTTTTTTTTTTTTTACTGCTTATCAAATGATTTATTTTTCATATCAAATTTCATCATTTTTTTTCAAATTTCGAAACAGAGCTACACATCCAGTTATATGAAAATATAATCTTTGCTCTAGAGATTAGTTAAATTGAATATTCTTTTTTAACTAAGTCTAAAACGGCGATATTTCACAACTTTTACCCGGTGAAGGTGAATTTAGACAGTCGAGATCGAATTCTCTCAGGACCCGCTAATATGATATCCATTCGCACCTAAATTTGTCAAAGTTACAACTCTATTTGATAATTAATTTATAATATCAAAATATATAAAATAAATAAAAGATACGAAATTTGAATAAAAAGAGATAAATATAAGCGATAAACAGATAACGATTCTGATTGGTTTGATTAAACCCTGAATACCGTTTTCCGTTTCTGATTGGACGAACGTTAAATATCAAACAGCGATTTCCGTTGCTCGTTTCTAATTGGCTAAAACTATGAATAGCGTTTTCGCTTTAAACTCGAATTACCGATACCGATCGGAAACTATGGGTTTCCGTCGCAAACCCCTATTTTCCGTTCAATTTCAATCGAAAACTAGGGTTTTCGTCGAAAACTATGTATTACGATCGGAAACCCATAGTTAACGTGCGGTATACCTAGTATTTCGCACGAAAACCCCTAGTTTCCGTTCGAAATACTAGGTATACCGCATTTTTGTTACTATCGCGCGCCATAGTTGAGTTTTATCTGCGGACTAAAAATCTTACTTTTACTAACCCTAACCCTGAACCCTCAAATATGCTAAAATTCATTTAAGGTGGGTTTTGCAAAATATAAAACACCTTCGAAAGAATAGGAGGAAGTAAAATTTTCAAAAAAAAATAATTGTTTTGGTCATTTTTATAGACTGAGTTTAAACCACAGTCTAAAAATCTAATTTTTCAATCAATAAATATGCTAAAATTCGTTAGAATTGTGTTTCGCGAGACATAAAACTCCTTCGAAAGATGGGGATGACGTATAATTCCGCCCCCCCCCCCCCCCCCAAAAAAAATAGATTGTTTTGGTCATTGTTATATTTTGAGTTTAAACCACAGAATAAAAATCTGATTTTTGAAGCCTCAAATATTCTAAAATTCATTTAAATTGTGTTTTGCAGAATAAAAAAAAAACTCTTCGAAATGATAGGATGAAGTAAAATTTCGAAAAATCTAAATTGTTTTGTTCATTTATGTAGACTGAGTTTAAACCGCAGACAAAAAATCTGACTTTTGAACCCTCAAATATGCAAAAATTCATTTAAATTGGGATTTCTAAAATATGAAATAAATTTGAAAGGATAGCATAAAGGAAAATCAAAGAAGAAAAATGTTTGGCCATTTTCAAAGATTTAGTTTAAAACGGTGACTAGTATTAAGCAGTTTAGGTACCCATGCAGTTCTCATTCACAAATACAAGTAAACGATTGCCGATCAAATGTACAAGAAACCCTATTATCTGTTTTGTTTATCACCGCATTTACTTATCTAAACATGAAACCAGTATTGTTAGTACATGTATTGTCGTAAATTATCTCCCATTGAATATTTTGTCATGAGAATGGCGTTTTGTTTTTTTTGTTTTTTGTTTTTTGTTTTTTGTTTTTTTTTTTGTTTTTTTTTTTGTTTTTCGTTAGGGGGGTGGGGGTCGGTACTATGCCGTCCGGCTGCTGCTATAAATAAAAAAGTTCAAGACATGTTTTATTAAATGGTTTTCTTTCTCGGGGAGGGTTGTTCTTCTTGTGTTAAAGACCACTTTCGGACCACCAGTATCATATGGTTTTGGCATTCCGATACGGAAAACAAAATAGATTTATCTTGTAAGTAATGAAGTACTTGAACCAGCATTTGATGAAAAGTAAGATTTGAATAAAAAACTTGGACAAAATTGATTATCTTTTACCTTTACGGAGATAAGAAGACATTGAACTTGATGCGCTTATACTTAATCAAACTAAGAAATTTGTATAAACCGTTTGAATTGGGGGGGGGGGNGGGGGGGTAAGCTGTGCATATGGATATTTAAAAAAAAACACATGAACAATATTGTACTTGCCTTCGGCATGGGAAGCGTCATTAAAAACTATGATTAAACATAATAGTAATTGTAGTTTCTCTTTCATCTTCATTTCGTTGAGACGGTTGTGTATTTTAAATGGTAGAGGAAATATTTTTATATGTGTATTTGCTTGATCTACATCATAATCAGCGACTAGAAAATTTCAGTTTAAGTATAAGGAAATCCTAACTTCGATATAGAAATTCGTGTTTACAATATTTATGTAAGAGCTTATGATATAACAATTTTGTTTCAATAGATAGAAAAATTCAAGAAAGGTACAAAGTTTTTAATTAAGAGCAGTAAAAATACGTCCTCAATTAATGTATGGAAGAAAATCTGTTTTAATAAAGTTCCGAGGGGTATTTTTCCAAGAAATGGTCAGGCATTCGAAAGATTTTGATTTTATGGTGTTATTGCCTGTTATGACACTGAATTCCTTAAAACTACTCTAATTTTTACTATTGTTTTAAGTTACCTTGTGTGTGGACGCCCAAGGTAACTTTTTTCTTTTTTCCAAATAGCAGTTTTTGCATAAAATATATGTCAATGCAAGTGACGTCAGTTCTGACATTTGTTTTTTATTGATATGTTAATTTGTTCATATAGGGGATTAATTGGGAAAAAAATGGCATTTTGAAACTCTATTATAACTAAAAATACCATTTTTGTCCCATTTTAACGAAAAAAGACTATTCTCATTCGTCATTGTTGCCTATCAGCAATACAAATTAATGAAATTTTGAAGCAGTTAATTTGAATAATAATCAAATGGATAGTTTGCTTTCCGGTCTACTTTATAACACTTGAATTAAAGTTTTGACTGATTTTGGACGAAAATTACCTCCAAAATACTGCAATAACATGCTATTCATGTGGAAAACATCCAACAATAATATTACACTCAGATTGATGAAATTAGCAAATAAGAATAAATTTTGTCAGATTTTGACTTGCAACTAGCCATTGATGTGAAGAAAGAAATTATTTCATCCTTTTGGATAACCTTGGGACACAAGGATTGTTCAACTAAGAAGTAATGATGTTCCATTACGCATTTATTTTCGAGTACAAAGACATTTCAATGCGTTATGCTCAGTCCACTAAACATGTGAAAGCGAAAAAATCTTATTAAAAGTAGGACTTTGAAATAAACTTTCAATACAGGTTTTCCTTATGGGCAGGTGTATATCATTATCAATTTCATAAAATATTTTTTTTTTTTGCCCACTTCCCCCACATTTAAATTTATCATTTCATTTTCTACATGAATATATGTTGATTTTTTAGAATTCCATTCTTCTAAATTATTAACTTAGCCCGATTTTTTTTACCTCGAATTAATTACTTCTACCCCATTAGGTTTTATGCATATGTCGTATGCTTAACTTAACTTTGACCCTCTGTCTTTTTTCACCTAAATATTGGATGAAGTTTGATACTTATATAAGAAAAAATACCCAGTCCAATGACAAAAAAACTACGCTAGCTTTCTGTAATAGCAAGGTGATCTAACGACTTTGTCTCATCGCTAGATTTGTACTTGACGAATAGATATCAGAAAATATAAATTTAGTGACGACAGATCGATTATTCATGTAATTTTTCAAATACAATCTAATCGGTATGTACAAAATAAACTGAACGAATATCTGACACATAATCAATGTAATTTTCCCATTTGTACAAAAAAAAATACATTTATTAACAAATTGCTGTACATAATATTAATAAACAGATAAATAAGCAAGATTCCATTTTAACAGCAGGCTGTCAGTTTTTTTGTCTTTTTTTTTGTTTTTTGTTTGTTTTTTTTTTTCATTTGAGACATAAACATTCATGTATTTTTTCTTATTTGAATAGTTCTTAAGATAGTTGATAATTATAGTAATTAATTGAATTAAAGTGCTTCGAAATAAAAGGGTGGTTAGAATGTATTCGCGTTGGTGCTCAGGCATCTTGACCACCCCTTTTCTTACGAAGCACTGCAATTCAATTAATAACAATGAAACATATTTATGCTATTACTTTCTTATGTTAAACCATTTAGGAATTCAGTAGAGTTTAGCATGGCGCTAATTCTTTTACCGGTAATATATCAAAAACGAGGACATCAGGTTATCAATTTCTTTGCTTAAAATTATTTCCTTTTTAACTTTTCTAACAAATAAATAATTAATTAATAAAGAAAAAAAAAAACGTCATATATCTTTCCTAATTGACCAGCGATGAAGCTAACGAAATATTATTTTGCGATTCGATATTCATCAAGTTTTACGCTTGATTGTTTTTAAACTATATACATATCCTAAAACCGAGATCAATAGATATTCATAAATTACGACGACTTAGACAAAAGAATAACAACAACGAAACCATTGCGTACGCATCAATCTTTAATCCCATAAATCCAGAATTTTTTAATATCATTTTTCAAAACTTCACATTACATTCAGAATACAATGATGCAACTTCGTTAATTTCAGACGTTCTATACGTATTTCCGAAGTTATTCGAGCATTACTTTCTTTTTTTATTGTGTATGAGGTTATACTATGGTACCATTAGCAATGTTAGTATTTTCCTTCCATGACTATCTGTTTGTGGCACTGAAACCGGTAGAAGAATAAAATATGGCTTTTGTGTAAACTATATGCTATTATATGATATGTTTGTTTTCAAAAATAATGTTTACCTTTCTGGTGTATCTTTTAATATTCTGGTGTTTAATATTACGAACGAATTCGATATATCTATTTTCGAATATTTACGCTTATGCAGGGTCTAAAAAATTGAATATAACGGTATATCGTAGGAACCCACCGGGGTTAGAATTAGATACATGAATATCGAGATTGCCTCCCCACTAAGGGATTTGGCTGTTCTTCGAAGGCACAGATATTACGGACAGATTACACTGCTCCCGCTATCTCTGTGTGAGACCAAAGGGATGTAAAATATAGTGACACACAAATTTATTTTGACACGAATTGTGAGACTTTAGTATACTAATTAATTTGAACAAGTCTTCAGTGGTCTCGTGGTAGCATTCCAGACTCTCAACCCTTATAACCTTGACAGAAGGGATTCGAATCCCAATGGAATCAACAAATAAAATATATTTAATATTTTAAAAACCGAAACTTGAAATTTGGATTTGGATGATAAAAAATTTAAAAATAAATAATAGGCAAATGATTCAAGCCAAATGATTAATTTCATTTAAAAAAAATGTTCCAATCAAGTACCAAAAATTGCAGTTAATTTATATTCTGCATATGGCCATTTCGACAACAAATGTCTCGTCAGTGACATTATATCAAAACACAGAAAACCAAATAAAAAGTAAAGATTCCTAAGTAACATTCTCAAAAAAATGAAACTTCCCCTCATTTTGGTGGGCGTTCAGCGAAGATCGGTCAATAATATACCATAAAAACGAGGCAGAAATAAGATGTTGGAGTTTTCATCGGTACTCACTCTAATTTTTATTTCAAAACAAAACAAATCCCATGGGTTGTCTTAAACAAAGTAAAAGAAAATGCAGACTATTATAGATAAATAAATAAACTGTCTATAAATCCAGTCAACGTTGAAATTTGCCCATCTCCCCGAATTTGTTCGTCGAATGTACAAATATTACAGACAGATTATACTTCTCCCGCCATCTATGTGTAAGACCAAAGAGATGTAAAATATAGTGAACCAAAATTCATTTTGACACCTAATGCGAGACTTAAGTATATTAATTAACCGAAATTTGAACAAGTCTTCGGTGGTCTAGTGGTAGCGTGCCAGACTCTCAACCCTTACAACCTTGAGAGAAGAGGTTTTAATCCCATTGGAATCAAGAAAAATTACATATATAAAAATTTAATATTTTTATTATTGAAACATAAACAGTGTTTTTTTTATCCTGTACACTTGTTTGAAAGAGTTCCTATCGTTATTTATGTTTGTCTCTTGTTTTCATTATTGTTTTTCTGGTGCAGTTTGCTTGTAGATTGTGGCATGTAATTGTAGTTCCTGGCCATTGAAGGTGTTTGCTGTTTTCCTGTTTTTGTAACCTCTCTTCAGCAGCATCAAAATCAAATAATATGAAAAACCATTACCAAAAGTTAGCAAGAAATAAGTAGTCGTTATTTAAAAAAAAAGCGAAATAGGAGGCCAAATCCATATCTTTGTCATACAAAGCTCTGTCCTTAGCTGTCCTTAGCTGATTTTGTGCTTTTGTTTACTCCACATCGAATACTTGTGGTTTTATGTATATTTTTGTATGTGGTATTTCAATTATCTAGATAAAATCTGCATAAAAATACATAACTTTGCAAAATATCACCAAATTGCTTATAGTATTTCATTATTCACTTCTTTCACCTTAAAGCAGAACCGTCGAATTCACTTAATACGTCATATTACTGAAAGATCTGACTTTCAAAATACCTGTTTATATTCATGTCTAAACAGAAAATAGACTGCTAATATAACAAAGACACAGGTGAAACGATTTCTTTTCTGCATGGTGCTCTTTTGCTATTCTGGAAAAGAAAGTGATATTATTGAATAAGATTAAATGATATGAAACAATTATTTGACTTGTATTGAACTTTACTTCTGACAAACACTATGCACAATGCAGTGAAAAAAAAACAAAACAAACTTTACCCAATGACAACCAAGACCAAATATTAGGCTTACCGACAAGGTACCCTTTTATATAATTGCATTCTTTAATGTTTTAGATTTCAGTAACTATAATTAAACATCAAAATGTATCTACATAGTAAGAACAACTGTACCTGAACAGATATATGATAGGAATATCTAGTTCAGTGTTTTGTCTTGCAAATATATTTATGTGGTCTACTGTAAAATTCCAACTAGCAGGTGATTAAAGGTATAGTATTTTCTGGCTAAGAAAATCATACAAAAAATAATATTTATATTGGTAAAAATGATAATATAAACATCTAACAAGTTCATTACGATTGTCTGAAGGTTGGACCCTTATGTATAAAACCGAAAGTAGTCACACGATCTATTTATAGCACATATAGATCTTCTTGCTGTTTTATGAAAAGTCTAAGCTGAAGAATCGAAGAATCGATTTCCGAAACAAAAGTCAAAAGTGAAAAAAAGGTGAGCTATTGCCATCACTTGGCGTCCGTCGTCGATCCGTTCCTTGTGTCGTCCGTCCGTCGTTAGCTCACTTTCAAAAATCTTCTCCTCTGAAACCACTGGGTCAAATGGAACCAAACTTTAACTGTGGGTATCTAGTTTCAAATTTGTTATTTTGTATAGAATGAAAAAAAAGATAACAGGAAACACCTTCAATGGCCGAAAAACATAGCCACATGCCACAAAGTAAATAGGAACTGCACAGAACAAAAAAAAACACAATAATGTATGTCTTAGGTAAAACAACATGGCTGCCGTTACTAAAAAATAGAACATAGGGGTAAATTACAGTTTTTGGCAAATAACTCAAAAACCGTTACAGATATCGGGATAAAAATAATCAGAATTAAAAGATCTACCCATGCTGAAATTTTGAAGAAAATCTGATGACCCGTCTAAGAGTTATTGCCCTTTTTCCGTAAAATTTTCAAAATTTTGATATTTTTTAAATTTTTTTATTAAAAGAACTATAACAGATAAAACTTTGGTTTAAATTGCAAAAATGTTCAGCATGTTAAGATCTACCCACATGGATATTTTGAAGAAAATCCAAGGACCTATATGTGAGTTGTGGCCCTTAATTTTTGTCCTATATTTAAAAATCGCTTTAAGGTAGGGTCAAGTTTAAATTGCAAAAATGTTCAGCATGTTAAGGACTATATTTTATTGAACACGTTCAAGTTTTCCGACCTGTTCCAAGATGGCCGCCAGCGGAGAACTTAGTTTACTTTTTTACCTAATAGGAAAATTCATGCAAAGTACTTCTTGAGAACCATCAAATGGATTTGAACTAAACTTGGCATGAATGTTGCTGATGAGGTGCTGACCAAGAGTTGTTACTTTGGTGTCTCTCCGTTATCCAACATGGCCACCAGCGGGGATCTTAATTTTAACATTGGACCCTATCGGAAAATGCATACAAAGAACTTCTTGAGAACAAATGAATGGATTTGAACCAAACTTGGCATGAATGATGCTTAAGAGGTGCTGACCAAGTGTTACTACTTTGATGCAGATCCGTCATCCAACATGGCCGCCAGCTGTTAACTGAATTTTAACATTGGACCCAATTGTAAAATGCATACAAAAAACTTCTTTTTAAGAACGACTGAATTGCTTTAACCCATACTTGGAATTTATAATGCTTATGAGATGCTGACTAAGTATTTTTACTTAGGTGCTGATCCATCATTGTATATGACCCACAGCATTGGACCCTATGGGAAATGCGCACAAAGATCTTCTAGAGAACTACTGAATGAATTTAAATTAAACATGACATGAATGATGCCTGTCAGGTGCTGACCAAGTGTCACCAGCTGTGAACTTAATTTAACAGAAGATATTCTTCTAGAGAACTGCTGAATAGATTAAAACCAAACTTTGCATACATTATGCTTATTAGAAGCCAAGTGTTCTTTCTTAAGTGCTGATCCATCATCCAATATAGCCTCCAGCAATGAATTAGACCCTAAGGGGAAATGCATACAAAGATAAAATATGATAACTGAATCGATTCAATTTAAACATGCATAAATGAAACTTGTGAGATTTTGACCAAGTTTGTTACTTTGGTGCTGATCCGTCTTCCGACATGGCCACCAGTGGACCCAATGGGAAATGCGTAAAAAGATCTTCTGCTCTGAAACTGCTTGAACAATTTTTTTTTGTAGAATTTTTATATGATAGTCCTTGGGTGACCCTCTTCAAAGTTTTATGTTAAATAGCTGCCAGTAGGGAACGTAGATTAACATAGGCCCCTGAAGTTTGGAAACTGCATTCAAAAATCTTCTCTGAAACTGCTTGAACAATTTTAATTCAATTTTATAAAAAGTTTCTGATTTTTATGTACATACACCACCAAAGATGGACCATCAATT
>MJUU01049495.1:0-50481 GCA_002080025.1 Modiolus philippinarum
GAAATTACATAACGAGAGTTGATATCCAGCGATATACATTTTTTTCGAATTGTTAAAACTATTTCTCTTATGATTTTCATGAATAAATGCAGTGATATTTAGTTCCGAACTGCTGTTAACAACACCGTTACTAGGCAACGTAAATCACGACCAACAAGATCATACAGGGGTCCAATAGAAACGTCGAAAAAGTAATAACACATCATGCGTGATGTGCTATTACTTTTCGCTCGACCAGTGAATTTCCCGTGAAAGACATGCAACTGGTTCATATCTAACTCCATCTCCAAGTCTAGTTGTGTACCAAAAATTACTATTCGTGCAAGGAATAGGTAATAAAGGTGAATCATAAGAGAATATCCTTTGCTTAATTTTTCAGATGTTCCCGGACCACCCCGATTCCTACACGTGTCACAACGGGAACAGTGATGAAGAATGGAGAAGTTCTACTCCACAGGAGACAAAACCTTTCTGTATGGATTATAACAAACCACCTGTAGAACTCAGTGTAAACAGTTATCCTGTGGCTACTATTGAAGTAGACCAAGTCCCCAGTCTATTTAACATATCACCATGTGGACCCGTATACAAGTACGTAAAGAAACATAAGGATTTTAGATTTTCATTTATCCCTTTATTTCTTATTTTATTTGTCTATTTATAAATTTATTTTGATTTTTTTTATATTAGTCGATAATGTCTTAACTTCTTGTGGAACGGATATTTCTAGTACTATCCTTCAGTTTAACTTTCAAAATATAGCTTATTTTGTTTCTTCTTTCTTAAATATGAATCTCCCAACATAAGACAACCTGTATAGCGATGTGACAGCAATTCAATTTCTCTAACAACTAAGTAGATTTCAACATTTTATTGTCTTTGTGCAAGATCGTTGTAAAACTAAAAGTTAAAGAGTAGATTTCAACATTTTATTGTCTTTGTGCAAGATCGTTGTAAAACTAAAAGTAAAAGGTACACTGAAACGTAAATTATATATCCTCTTGAAAAGTTGGAAAAATTCTTCTGGTAACAGTTATGTTTATGTGCACAAGCCTCAAATTTTACTTACTTCGTAGCTTTTAAAAAATTCCGATATCACGTGAAAGCAAAAATTTGAAACTAAAACTACAAGACTAAAAAAAATCTAAAAGCAACTTTTTAACAGAATCGGATTGGAAACCCTATAAAAAAATCAAAACTTCGACTGTTTTTTTTTGTTTAACTAGCCGGCAGATTAACGGCCAGCACACTTTGACATAATCTTTCTAAATTTCGTTATGTTGTGTCCCTTTCTTTTCAAAATAGTGGTCTTCGTTAGTAGTCTACCTGTCTAAGGTTTTATTCGCATGTTTATTATATAGGTAAATGGATAGAGAAAGTTGAGGTTTGGTTAACCATAAATCGGTTTTAACCTATCACTAGCTTTTGCTGATGCAGGTATTAAGTCCGGCTGTCCCGGGTTTATATCGTTATTTTCATTTGTCTTTTGTTTTCTAGTTCACTTTCCTTCTAAATTGTGACTTGTGATTGCAATTCAGCTCCGGCCATTGTAGGTGTATACTGTTATCATTTCTTTCTAATTCTGAAAAAAGCAAATTCTATTTTTCATGACTAATACGATTTCCGAAAATGTGCATGGTTTGTGTGATTAATTCACTGTCGACAATGGATTATCGTAACTGCAATTAAGACGACCCCAAAATAGCGACGTGAAAAAACGGCCAGATTAACATTCCATTTTATTGCATATCAGTTAAATATTCTGACATTTCATTGGTTTAATACTGATCAGGTGACATATAGATTTCTGGAGTATGGAAAGCGCCGGTCCAATTTTCTGATATTGACGCGGCTGGAAATCGGACCGCGGGATTTGAGTTGACTTCAACTTTATAATACGCATTGTAACTTTTACGTTAATCAACAAATGACAACAAACAACAATTAAAATATTGTTTTTAATCAAGACAGTAACATTTTTTTACAAATGTTAAAAAAAATAACGATTTGAAGTCAATTCAAGGAAAAACATTTAAAGTAGAGACCTGATTTGAAGAGATCAATCTTGTTTATTTTTCTTTCTTTTTGTTAAATATTTAAACACTGTAGCTGCAAAGGAAGGCACTTTTGACATTAAGGTGGTTTGGCTTTAGAATATGTACTCTTTCATGTTTTACAGGATTTATCATTTGTTTATTCTAATAATATTCTTGTTTTTGTTGAATAAAGCATAAGGCTAGTGTCTTTTTATTTTATAATAAAGATTAATATTCTTCAATGCAATAAACACAATAGTAAACGACACAGAAGGCGATTTCACAAAATTTGGGTTGCCCTCGGGTTGTGATATGGACCAGGAAACTGATATGACCCTTTGTCGGCTAGGGCCATATCAGTTTCCCTGGTCCATATCACAACCCTTGGGCAGTCCAAATTTTGTGATATGGCAATGTCATTTACTATTGTGTAATTATTCATTTAATACTCAATGACACACACCCATACTTGACCAGTGCGAAGGTCTTTTGATTAGTGATAAGCTTTTAACATGATTGTAATCAACATTCATCCGTTTTGGAGAAACGCGCAACAGAAATAAATGGGAAGATAATCGTAACCCGAATATTTCTAATGAAGGATTATCGTAATTTGGGATACTGATCATGGTAACTTTCCTTTTTCTATCGTGACAAAAAAACCATTTCACAACTGACTTGATATTTGAATTTATTTTTCATCATGGATTAGCATCTCCGACCTATTTAAATGGTCGAAAATAAAAAAAAATAAACAAGTATTAGGTGTGGTTAGGTGAAATGTAGATTTGGCGATTATTGAAGTGGCGAAATAGAACGCCGAATTGAGTGTCATTCTCTGTAAGAATCAGGCAAAGCATGAATTATGATTTAACAAGACGCACGTGTGAGGTGTCAGTAATTCTAGATATTTTTGTAAGAAATAATGATAAAATTTGGTTTCAAAGAGAGATTATGTAAGAAAACTTTCTTTCCCGCGCGCAGAAGTTCTAGGTATATAACAACCTATTGTATTTCTATCGTAATGTGCGTTCAGTACTCCACTGTTATTAGTCAGTTGGATGTAGTTAATATTCTACCCCAGTGGATTTTATCAAGAAGGAAGGAATGAATTGCCGAAATAAATCCCCTATAACGCATATAGGTCGAACGTATGAAATCTGTCAATTAGAGCCATCCACAGATCGTGAAGTTTTTTGCATTCTGCGCCCAAAGACTGAAAACTGCAAAAATACACAGGCTTGTGCATGGGCGCAGATTGCATTGAACCTGTCGCACATTGCATTGAATGGAGCGCAGATTGCACATTCCGGGATGCAGATTTAAATTTCGAGGTGCAGACAGCATATACTTGGACGCATATTGCATTGAATGGATGCATGTTATGTTCAAGTCAAAGGTCAGGGTTTAAATCAGGTAAACTGTTAGGATTTATTTTCAGAGAAAGGGTTAGGTTTATCGCAAGGAGAAAGGTGAGGGTTATACTCAAGGGAAGGGTTTGGACTATATTTAAGAAAGAGTTAGGGTTTTAGTTAATGATTTCCTATCAAACATAGTCCTAAGTCATTTTAGTACACAAAATAGCAGCCTTCACAGAGTGCATACAACAGACTCACTGGTGGTCGTATAGAAGGCTAAATTTCCTGCCCCTACCCATTTCTCCCCTTTTCTAATGACAATCAAAACACTATGCTTCGGTTGTCCCTTTTTCAAGTCGCCATTTTGGGATCGTCGTAATTGCAGTTACGATAATCCGCTTGTCGAGAGTGAACATTTATAAAGACATAACCATTCAGGATTTTTTTTTCATAAGAAAGCTGAGCAGTTCTCTTTTCATCCGCTGCAATTCTTGATAACGGAAACATCCGATGATGACTTTTTTTATCCGTGGCATGTTGCACAGTTACATGTATCTTGCGTGTCTAAGCTTCTTCTTCACTGTTGCTTGTTCTGTTTCAATTTCGATAGTTTGAATAGGATTCATATTTTGGGTTGCACTGTTTATTCTTGGACAATGTATATGAATCAAGATCATTATTGTTAAATTCTACCGAATATCTAACAATATCGATTGTATACACTTCTGGTCATGGAATAGCTGAAGTATAAACGTTCTTCCAAAAGTGCAATTCCGGAACGTTCCGGGTATTAGAATGGCGGGTCAAAGAGGTCAAACGGGGTAAAAATGGCGTCCCGCTGTATGAGGGCAAAGGGAATAAATTCTTCTATCAACAAATGAAAGTTGTTAAAGACTGGAAAAATGTCGTACATGTCATAAATCAACATTTTATCTCAGGCAGGTCATTTCCAACCAATTTATTTAAGGCCAAGAAAATAAATAGGAGAATTCCTAGATTACGCTCAACTGACGTCAGGTACCAGTTTCCAGTAGATTCGGGGTAAGATGTCGACAATTACCCAAAAATTTGAAAGTGGAATATCGTCTATTGCTAGTAAAGTTAAAGTTCAAGTTAAACAATAATCAATCAATCAAACAACAACTTCATGTTTTAACCTGTTCTTTATATTAATGGTTTTTGAATAGTTTTTGACACGAATAACACTAAAGAGACACAAGAACTAGCATTCAGTACATAATTGTATTTTTTCGTTCTTTCACTTGACACAAAATGATGGTTTCCATTCACCTGGTCCCCACTTCAACACACCGAAACAGAAGCTCCAGTCGAAAACATTATTAAACATGAACGTTTGTCAACATTTATTTTAATAAATTAAACATTGGATCATTTTTCAGAGCTATAGTTATCATGTTAAATAAGTATGCAGGCGTCACAAAGGTGTCAAAGTCGAAGTGTCAATACAAACAAAAAGATAGACCCAGTATTCCACTTCAGTGTTTATCTTTTACTAATTCCCTTTTTTAATTAACACGGAATGACCATTTATATATTCATTATTTTTGAAGATGTTGACATTGTGTCTAGTTACTGTCAGTTTTTAAGATATATAAGAAGTGCTTTAATATCTAAGTAAAGAAATAATTCATCGTTTTATTTTAGCTGTAATAAGTGGTAATATTTTAATTTCTAATGTCATAGTGTAAGGATCTTCATATTCATCGTCGGTAAGATATTTTTGTCATTACTTAATTTTGCATTTCGCATCAGTATCTTAGTTTGAAACAATTTACTTCAAAGCATGTTTCCGACTTCAGCAAACATCTTAAACAGCATTAATGACCACCTAGAATGGTTTCATGAATTTCATATAGGTATTTGTTAGACTAACGGTTTACTATTCGTCTCCCTTGACTGTCTATTCACTTTTTCCCTCGAATAAAGATGTTTTATCTGTCATAGGGTTTCCAACTATTCAGTGCCAATATGTAAGCGATTTTTTTGGGGTCCGTTTCCTTCAAAAAAAGATATAGATGTTCTCAGAGAATCGAGAGGAATTAAATAATATTGATGTAGTTATTAAGTGTGAACAATTTCAGTTCTCGTTTGGCCGAGATCTAATAAAATAGGAATGTGTGTAAATTTAAAATTTGCGCTACGCACATTTTGCCTAGTATGTGAACATTTTCATTTCACCATTTCAACAAACTTAAATCTTTTAATCACCTTCATTTTGAGCAATTAAGCTTAGGGGTTCACACTGCTGGTGCTTTAGTTTTGTGGCGTTCTTGTTCATTTTTTAATTTGTTTTGTCTTTGTCATAATGTCTCAATTCGTGCTGGATATGAATTACAGTTATTTTGGATTTTGGAAATCCCCCTTTCCTCATTTTTTCTTCAGTATTTGTTTGCCAAATGTATGAGAACTAGCTTGATACAAATATTTCTTATTAGGAAATAAGCAGATAAAACTTCTTTTCAAAACAAGAATATAGTAAATAAACTAGATATTGTTGAAATATGCCTAAAAAGTATATATCTTGATATTTGGGTTATTGGATGTGGTTTGTTTCCATTGATTTATTCACTTTTTTACCTTTTCGGGGCCATTTAGGGCTTACTATATGGTGTGAGGTTCCTCACTGTGTTGAAGACCATATGGTGACCCCTAGATGTTTTGTTTTTGGTCGTTTTAACCTGGATATGGGATGTTGTCTCCTTGACATTTACCCCATTTCCTTTCATTTTCATATTAACCAAGTTAATGTTATAGAGAACAAGGCTTTTGCCTTTGAGGAATAGCTGCTGGTCTCACAGTGTTGCTGTAATATACATAACTTCACTTAGTCATCAACAATGAAAACTCTCGTGGATTTCACACCATAGACGTGTCCACTGAACTCGGTTGTAAAATAGGATAAGTCGGAATATAGTTATCCCGTTTCGGTAAAATTGCCCAGGAATATTTATTTTAAATCTTTTTTTATCAATAACAACTCGGAAACATGAATTATATTTGAAAACTAACTCAGAATTTCGAATTGAATAGCATGATAGATTTCAATTTGAATGACGACAGTCTCTAAGCCTACATCGTACATGAGAAGGGAAGTGCTAGACAAGGAACAATGTATACTGTGACAATGCATTGCGTTATCTACAGCCCGTTTTAAGAACAATACCAAAAATTGTAATAGATTTAAGGCCTCAAGTAGCCATTTCCACAATTTACGTTTTTTCAATGTCTTGAAAAATCTTACATTTTAAAGACTGCATGTGCACTCGAAAATTCGGTTTAAAATATTTTTTGTGACTCGTATCTGTAGTATCATGTATACTTGTACTTTATATATCCGTTATACTACTGTAATGTTTGGTTTATGTGGATATAGTTTCCTGTCTTGATAGAGGGGCTGTTTTGATCAAGTTCGTATTCTGGTCATTTTTATTGGCCTCATAGAAACATTGAAATTCTGAAAAATGTGTGTGTGTGGGGGGGGGGGGTGACCTGGTCATGGATGAATGTTTTTGCCCTGGAGTTCTGGATTTATTTATATTTTGATTGGTTCCATCAAGATTTTTGGTGTAGCTTAGAGGACAGTTCACTAGCTTTGAATAATATTTCCTCATGGATTACGAAGTGCATGTAGTTGTGACAAAATATAAATGAGTCAACTCTAGTTTTGCTCTTGATTTTTATCGACTCTGCTGCCTTTTCAGCTGTTCTTTTTTTTTCTCTTTTGTAATAACTCCTCTGGCTAAACAGATTTTCCCCGTTTATTTATTTTATAAAACTACACTACCCCCCCCCCCCTTTGAATGAATATTGTAAAAGTAGTTCTGTGACATTGAATATGTGGTTCCGGTAATTTGCAACTTAATGATTTCTTGTACTGTTATGATTAAACCCTCAATTTAATGAACTATCGACCAAGTGCGAATCGATGGGATCATTATCAGAGTCTAAACAAAAGATACGATTCCGATAAAGGAATTATTACTGTCAATAAATCAATAATGTTTACGACAGTGATAATGACTTTTCCAACAATAGCATATATTGTTTTGACTAACATAATGATCTCGTCGATTCGCACTTGGTCGATAGTGTATTCTATTGATATAAAAGACAGTAGTTCACTTTATTATAATTACTAACAGACCACTCTCTGCCTCCACCTATTAATGTTGCAGACTTAAGAGATGCACGTGATGTCTTGTTTTGCCAACTTGATTTCGAATTCTTGACCTTGTGCATTCGATTTGGACACATGAAGACAATAGGTTCATAAGATATTTCTGAGGGAGAAAACGTATTAATATGGATAAATCCCATAAAAATATGGTTACAACTTATGTTTAAACCTAGCATGCTCTTTGTTTCCCAGTTATCGTGTTATCGTGATATTCCTCTTACTATGTAATTATTCAAATAAATTTCAAAATTTTGCCATTCACACAGAAAGATTCAAAATCTCTCTACTAAAAAGATACACCTAAATAGGACTATAATCCTATGCGTCTTCACTAAAGACTATAACCATATGCGTCCACACTTAAGACTATAACCCTATATGCGTCTGTCCAAGGAGTAAAAAAATTTAAAGCTTGGAACAGATAGTAATAGCATGTTCTTTATGTTAAACCATGTAGATATTCTTGATACAGTATTATTGACATATTTGAAAATGGTAATTTAATTTCTATTTTAGGGATTATTCTGTTCTGAAAGAGAAAACGCCACAGGATATTGCAGATGCTCTTTTATCGTTGAAACATACAGTTGTTTGTCCACCCTACACTGGACGTATGTCACCGAGTGTTCATATAAATCAAAGCCATTGTCAAACGACACCAAATAACTTTCAACACCCGCAGCATGTCTCATACATGAGTCCAGGAAATCAATATCGTCAGAACATGTACTCCCCTCCTCCAGGAACACAATATGGTGTGTTCCAGTATCCAGGGGATGGATTTCAAAACCAGACAAATATGTTCCCAGCAATGAGCGTGAATGTTTCAATGAGCATGAATGTTGGAGTTCCACACGGGATTCCCAACAATCAATATAACGTCCAGCAACAATGGCAAGGAAATCAACAACAATCACCAGGAAAGTATGTTGCCAATTATCAACAGCCTCAGTATGGAATGGGACAGATGTCGCCACAATACAACGGCATACAGACTCATTCGTATCCACAACCGTACTCATTTACATCAGAAGTAAGACATATTCCGAATGATTCGAAAAACTTTTTGTATCGATCGGGGGATACATATAAAGGAGCTTCTCGATTTTGCGCAGTTTCACACTGGAAAAGACTTAAAATCTCCGGTAGTCACATAAGCCCTGTCAACTTACAGGCCGATTCTTGTAAAGTCAATCTGTGTAGAATCTGTGGAAAGACTTATGCTCGACCCAGTACCCTAAAAACTCATCTTCGGACTCATAGTGGTGAAAAGCCATATAAATGCTCCACTTGCAGCAAATCATTTTCACAAGCTGCAAATCTTACTGCGCATGTACGGACACACAGTGGAGAAAAACCATTTAGATGTCCAATGTGTGATCGAAGATTTTCCCAGAGTTCATCAGTGACGACACACATGCGTACGCATTCTGGGGAGCGTCCATATAGGTGCCGTTTGTGCAAGAAAGCATTTTCAGACAGTTCAACTTTAACAAAACATCTACGAATCCACAGTGGAGAAAAACCATACCAGTGTAAATTGTGCTTGTTGAGATTTTCCCAATCAGGAAATCTAAACAGACATATGAGAGTTCATTCTAACACTTCATAAAACAACTAACAAATATATTTTCTCGTGTATACTGTAATTTATACAAATTCAGCCCCCACATCTATATCGATACTAGATTTTCTAGGAACACACGTTGTAAGGTCATTCACTTTTAAGGAATAGAAATATAAACATTAAAAATAATAAACGTTTCTGTTTGTACTGTTCGTCCTTTTCAGATGGCTAAATCATATACACTAGTAATTGAATGTATTATCACAAGGCAGAAGTGGCATTTTGTTTATATTTCTGTCTTTGAATCAAGTGAAGTTGTAAGATGTTCTTATTGCCTTTTGTAGCTGCGATGCCAGTTCTAGACTACTATAAAACTACCTTTGCAGAATAAGTAAGCACCCGGCTTTGTGCATTCCAAAAAGAATGATGTACTCGATTATTATGTAATAAGTTTACGAGTTACTTGTGTAAAGTCTTTGGTTCCTTTCGTACAATGGGTCTCCTTTAGTCACCATAACCGTATCATGGAATAGCTCAAATATTATACTGATAAATGTGATATTGAGCAACATTCCATCAATCTTAACCTAGGATTGGGTTTATAGTTGCAGTCTTTGAATAAAATGAGTTACAACGAAAGAATAGATATTGAATATTTCCGGATACAATCGACTTTTGGGCTAAAATCGAAGTACTTGTTTTCTGGGCTGGTGAGCACAATCGGTGATAAATCTGATTTTTTCTTTCAATTCATTTTGTTGCCTACAGTAAGGGGCATACAGTGTTTGGGCCTGTCCGTCCGTTTGTCCGTCCAAGTTACTATACCCACAGATTTAAGTTTCTTTTCTGTGAAGGATGTATATTTATTATTATTAAGCCTTATTTAAATAAACTTAAATTATAAAATTCAAAAATAATTAAAAATTATCCTTGCTACCAACTTCATGCTTGACTAGTCACGAAATAGAGCATTGTTAAATCGTTGTGAGGAGCTGTACTGTGTCCGTTAAAACATAATCTTGTTTGTCTTACTTTCAGTAATTTTGGTTATTTGTTCTTTGTTTGCCTTGTTTGTCTTCCAAATGTTTTATACTTGTCAACATTGTACCGTATATCGGGATTTTGGCACTTAATTTTGTTATTACCGCTGGATGGATACCTCTACTTGTTTGACATTGATGTATCTCTAAGCCAGTCGTCCAAATCTTTGGTGCTAGCCCGAAAACTGATCATTTAAAAATTTGCAATAACTTATGATTAAAATTCATAACAGTAGAAATTATCACCTTCGTACAACGCCCTATCGTAAGAAAATACCGAAGTTGCATAAAAAAACAGTAAATTTCGTTATGCTGTACACATGTTTCAAGGAGTAACCTTAAAATCAAATAATATGGAAAGCCATAATCCAAAAGTAGTCCAAAAAGAAGTACTAATTTCCAAAATATCGAAATAGGAAGCCAAATCCTAACAGTAAATTTCTTTATGCTGTACACGTGTTTCAAGGAGTAACCTCTCCTCAGCAGCATTAAAATCAAATAATATGGAAAGCCATAATCCAAAAGTAGTCAAAAGTCGTCCAATTATTTGGTGCTGGCCCAAAAACCGATCATTTGAAAATTTGCAATAACTTATGATTAAAATTCATAACAGTAGAAATTATCACTTTCGTACAACGCTCTATCGTAAGGTGACAAAATACAAAAAATAGCCGAAATTGCATTAAAAAAACAGTAAATTTCGTTATGCTGTACACATGTTTCAAGGAGTAACCTTAAAATCAAATAATATGGAAAGCCATAATCCAAAAGTAGTCCAAAAAGAAGTACTAATTTCCAAAATATCGAAATAGGAAGCCAAATCCTTTACGAGTGCCATACACGGAATGAAGCCTCAGTATTTTTAAGTGGTTTGAATTTTGAAAATAACAGTAAATTTCTATAACACGCGAGGTAAAGTTTTCATGTCAGACAAGTCTGACTATTGGGCTGGTGAATACCATCGGGGACCTCTTGACCACCAGCAGTGGCATCGGTCCAATAGTTCAAAATACAAAAAATACCAAAGTAGCATAAAAATAGTAAATTTCTTTATGCTGTACACATGTTTCAAGGAGTAACCTCTCATCAGCAGCATTAAAATCATATAATATGGAAAGCCATAATCCAAAAGTAGTCTAAAAAGAAGTACTCATTTCCAAAATATCGAAATAGGAAGGCACATCCCGTACCAAGGACAGCTACCGAGTGCCATACACGGAATGAAGCCTCACTATTTTTAAGCGGTTTGAATTTTGAAAATAACACTAAATTTCTATAACACGCAAGGTAAATTTTTCATGTCAGACAAGTCTGACTATTGAGCTGATGAATACCCTCGGGGACCTCTGGTCCACATGACAACTTTGTTGTCATTTTCAGGCACTTTTGGTAATTTGTGCCCTCTTCGTTCCTTCTTTTATCTTATTTTTGATATTACAAATATTTGATTTTTAAATCTGCATTGTAGAGATATAAATTGTCAGAATACATGGGCAAACGAATGCTGCCGAAGCAAAAATGCAAAAAGTTCAAAATCTACCATCCAAAATTAAACAAATGCAACTCAGATGTAACAAAAACTGACACGACAGAGATGAAAATACAAAACATGAATTAGAACGCCACAAAACTATAGCACTAGCAGTGTCAAACTAACAAAAACCTTAAGGTATGATCATGTGATCCGGAAGGGTAAACAGGATTGGCTCCAAGCGTGGCACCAGCCACTAAGCAAGCTACAAAATGGTGTTGTAGGATAGCTGATTGCTGATTATTTTCAAATATCCAGACAATACCAGTTAAAATCCATGGTAACCCTAAAACAATATAAACAAGATGTGTTTTTGAAACACTATCCCCCCGGTAGCATTCGTGTCTAAAATACAAAAAAAAATGTGAATAATTGCAATATATACTAGAAATTAAGGTTAAGTAAACATTATACTGAGCTCCACTAGATCTATCCACATATAGAATATCAAGCCTCTTGTAATTAACGAGCTAAAAGGAAAATCTAGATTTTGACATTATGACCTCTGTGACCTTGACGTTTGACCTGACCTTTATGAAATTTGCATAATGGTGTTCAACTTAATGTGATCAATAAACCGGGAAAATATGAAAGATCTATCACATTTGGTTGACAAAACATAGCCAATGTTAAAGGTTTTGTTAACGTTTTTGAATTTGCACTTGGTGAACTTGACCTATGACCTGACCCTAATTTTTTTTTTTTGAGGTAAACTTTATTAGATCTATTCACATGTAAAATATAGAGTCTCTAGCAATTGTATTTAACGAGTTTTAGCGAAATCTAGATTTTTAACTTTTTGCGTCTGTGACCTCGACTTTGATCTGACCTTAATGAAATTTGCCTAATGGTATTTAGCTTTATCTCATCAATACACAGGTCAAATATGAAGGTCCTGTCACATTTGGTTGAAAAGATATAGGCAATGTTAAAGTTTTTGTTAAAGTTTTCAAATTTGTACTCAGTGACCTTGACCTCTGACCTAAAACAATTTTTCGGGGTGGATTTGTACTTAGCTCTATTAGATCTATTCACATATAGAAGATCAATCCTCTACCCTTAACGAGCTAAAGCAAAATCTAGATTTGACCTTTTGACCTCTGTTACTTTGACCTTTGACATGACCTAAAGTGAAATTAGCATAATGGTGTTCAGCTTTACATGATCAATATACACACTAAATATGAAAAAAGCCTATCACATCTGGTTCAAACGTTATGAACCAGGTTAAACTTATGGACAGACAGACAGAGCAAAAACAATATGCCCCCGATCTAAAGATCCGGGGGGCATAAAAATTGATAAGCATTTCTTTATTTCTTTCAGTGGCGGATCCAGTCTTTCTGCTAAGGAGGGGGAACCATAAGTTTTCAAAAGGGGGGGGGGGGGGGNGGGTGCGGAACCGAATTTTCCGAAAAACCCCTAAGATTTTTAAATATTTTACAACCTAAGGGGCCGGACCACCCCCCCTAAACCCTCCACTGTCTTTAGTCTAAATATAATTACCATTTGCAGAACAATACTTGACTGCAAGTTCGATTCCAAATACAAAAATGCTACAATACCGAATGAAGACAGACATGTTTGGAACAGCATTGATAAATCATTTACTAATGATGCCACACTGTGTTAACGGTATCCACTTTGAATTGTGTCTTTGTGTTTTCGTCCCGTTATGTATGCAGTCGCTAAAATAAAGTCGTCATTCGTTGTTGAATCTGAAAATGTTGCTTTCATGTTAAAGGACTTTTCATACACGAATTACAAAAATTCATAGATAAAACAACTTAAAAAGTGTGAATGTGATCACATGTATTGAGATGAGCAGTAATAGTATTTTGGTTTTCCGGAGATGTAAATAATATTGAAAATTTCACGTTACTTTCAGCGTGACAAACATACAAATTGATTCTCAATAAAGACACAATTCTTTCTTTTTCATACGTATATACGGATATATATTCCAAAGTGAAAGCTATACTTCTGCTATATGGACAGACATGAAGTCAGTCCTCTTTGGGGGGATTAAACAATAACTATCAAAATCAGAAAGAATCATAAAAATGTACAAAGTAAAGAACATATTCCAAATTCTGCAATCAAAGATTCTATCAAAAAGACAATAATAAAAAAAAATTGATAGCCAAAAATTACAAAACTCGGGGTTCAGGAAAAACAAACGGATAATATGCAAGCTGAATAATATGTGGAACAATTATTTTATTTTACAAAATTATCTTCACCATGACTTCATCTCGCGTCATTCTGAAAAAAAAAAACAAGACATTATATGCAATCACAATAGCTCAAAATCAGAAACGTATTAATTTTCGCTATTTTCGCGGTTGGCTCTGGAACGCGAAAAATAGTACCCGTGTAGAAAAAGCCTTTTTAACATTAAAAACCTTAAAACTTGATATTTTACGAAAGGATATGGAGTAAATGAACATGAGACCATAACACATATGTTAACTCCAACTGCTATAATTTTAATGAGCTGTACGGCCACCTCGGAAATTTATTCCTCATCAGCAGCACTAGAACCCAAACAAAGGAAATCCATAATATTGAAAAATGTTTAAAATGCATAAAACCACACAAAAGCCGAATAATCAGTATTATCAAATACAGCCAAGGACAAAACTACGATGGAGGGAGTTAATCCTTCGGTTTTAGAATTTACATAAATTTAGATAATAGTTATTAAACAGAACGTTCGGTGATACCTGCAAACATGTCGATTTTTCATAAACCGCGAAAAAAAGCATCCGCGAAAAAAATTAATACGTTTACAGTTTTATATTCACGATTAGGCTTAAATCTATAGAAAATACAAAAGATATACAATGCATAGCTTGAAATGTGCTGAAAAATAACAGAACGTTCGGTGAAAAAACTCTTATTTTAAGATATTGTTTTGATTGGGTGCCATGCGTGAACCAATCCACGCTTACATTCAAGGACATTTGACGATACTTCGGCTGTGTTGAATTTCATAAGATTGATGCTCTTTTTTCCCGTTTAAAAATCCATATTAGTTTAATTTTCAAAATTCTGATTTTCACATAGTTTTCACATATACTATACCTCGACTTTGTTTGGCCTTTCGGCTACAGAGCAGGACATACTTACCTTTTTTTTAAATTAGTGCTTTTGTTTTTAGTATTGTGGCGGTGTCAGTGTTTTGTCGGTGTATGGTGTCTTTGGTCCTCCGTCTTCTGGTGTTTTTGCTTTTGCCTTGTGTCTGGACTCTGATTTATGTAACTGTGTGCTTTGTTCGTTCGGTATTCTACTGCCGTTGTTTTTTTAATTCAAAATTTATCTAAATTAGCATTAGCACGTATACTTTCCATATTGTTGATTTAATTAATGTTATGGAATTTGCTGCTTACCTTCTTCCACTTCAGGAATTAAAGATTTTAACATACATTCCCCTTCGAAACAACTCTGAAAATAGACATTTAAGATCAGTTTTTTTTTTACACTTGATTGAAATTTTTATAGTTGAATGAAATGAAAAATATTGTTGATTTAATTGATGTTATGGAATTTACTGCTTACCTTCTTCCACTTCAGGTATTAAAGATTTTAACGTCGTAAACAAAATATTTAAAAAAGGGCCCAATCCTATATCAAGTTGTTTTCACTAAAATCGGATTCTCAGAACATGAATATTATAGATCAATATAGATCAATAGTTTTCTTCAAAATTCAAGTGAATTATATTTCTAAGGGACAAAATTCCGCTCGAGTGTTTGACTAAGTCATATAATTTTAATCCATAATATTGCTTTGTGTTAGGTAGATACAGAGATAATATTTCACTAAATGTAATGTAACAGAAAATAACAATAAACTTTACCAGATCAGTATCGGGATGTGGTTGTCTACAGTGTATTTTTTATGAATTTGAATACAAAAGAAATGCTGGTGACACTTATGAGCACAAGACCAAATAAGAAGCAACACTGGAGAATTCAATGCAATTGAATAACGTCAAAATTGTAATTGTTCATCTATGGGCCACCATGAGGCCAAGTGTTTATAACTCGTCGTAAGTTCAGGGAAGTCTATAGCACAGACCGAGTAAAATCCATGTCACTGTGTCGTTTTTTTGTTTGTTTGTTTTTTGCAGAGGCGACATACAGTGATCGCTATCCGTCGCCTTGCATTAGTTTTCGACATCACAGGCGACGGTGGCATCATAAAATGATTCCTTCCCTTTTTCTTTGGAAGCACGTAAACAAGTTTCGAGGTATCTTGGCATTTGTTAAAAATGTAGAAATTTCTATTCATAGGATATTTTCAAATATAATTCAATAAAATTTTGGATACTTGTCGCAAAAGAATTGTCACATTTTCCCAGGTACAACGTATATTTGATTTGTGACCAGTTTTATGAATGTACAACACAAGAACTGTAAATGACTTACTTAGTTCTATTTGACCATTTTCAGAAAGATAACCATTAGTATGTTTCCCAATTAGATCAACTGCGAAACGGTTTTTGCTGATGAGGGATGTTTCTTACGGAATAAAACCCAGAGTCAGCAGTTTTGAGAATTACTTTTTGTGTAATTTTCAACTCTTTTTTTTTTTATTTTTTTTTTTTTTTTTGAATTCACATTGTAATTGCTTTAGCTTCGAATTTTGTGGATTTATTTTGTATTTTTGTGCATGTCTAATGTGTTTATTTTCTTGTTATCTCATTGTATTTGAACTTTGATTTTTGTAATTAATGGCGTTATTTCTTCTTTCGTTATTGAACTGCCGTTGTATTCGTATTGTCTTTTGTTTGAACTTCATTTCAATTTTGTAAGAACTCTGATTAAGAACGAATAAATTCAGTCATTTCAGATGTAGGATCTATTCACTATCAAAGATGAATTCGATATCCGAATGTAAATAGTTGTATAATTGTCATTTTTTATCTGTCATATTCATTGTTTTGAATTGACTTCAAGATGAGGAACAACAATAAAAGCGTTGTTCCATTGCTTATTATTACCATGTATTTGTAGAGACTTTGTCTCATTTGCATTTACTCCATATTTCTTCATTGTTAATTTTAAATGATTTCAAATACAGATGACATACTTACAGCTGTTGAATTACAAGGACTTCCATTATATGCATACCCAGCATAACAAGCATACGGATCAGATGATGAAGTACAATATATGGCATTGTAACAATAAGATGCACTTGGTTTCTAAAATATAGCAAGAAAGTTAACAAAAATGATTATATCAACTGGTTTTTGCAACTGCAATTATGCTTGTATGTTTTCAGAAGTTGGCAATAGTGCATTATGTCAACCTTAATTGTTCTTATTATCGGCATAAAAATGGGTACAAAAAATACCCCACCATCAGCCAACGTTTTTTTATGTTTTTGAGAAGATACATTTCTTTAACTTTCAAAGACCTGCATTCCTGTAGTCATAAGATAAAAAAAATCATGATTCTAAATTTTTGAAGTTAGAGACACCGGATGATACAAAAAAGATGAGAGTTTATTTTTCCCGAGAGATTATTCGCGTCTATGGAAAGGGGAGCTAATTGTATGGGAACTCTATCACCAAAGACCCTGTCAAATAATGATGAGACCTAATGTGTTTATTTCAATATTAAATGTAGATAGTGGTAGAGGAGGCACATGAAACCTAATCAAATCAAAATAAATACATCTTCAAGCACTATTTTGTACGAGAATAACATCCTTCATAATTCGGTACTCGTTCTCCAATACATAACACAATCATTTTCTTACATTTAACCACTGTGTCACACTCTATATATTCTAAAAATCAAAAGAAAAAATATACAATTACCACACACAAGGACGATAAAGGATCGTGCATTAGATATTTGCATTGTATATCGTAATCATATCGTTCCCCAGTCAACCACATTTGATTCAACAAACGGAAGGGGTCATCAGTTTGTTCATGCTTCATGCAATTCATTAAGGTACCATTCTTTTCCACGTCAAACGAAATACTATCCAACCTGCAACAGAAATTGATATCTATCTCAAATGATGTAATCAACTGTTTTACAACCTTGTTGTAAAAGTTTAGATTTTAGAGTAAGGTTACGCTCATTAAAATCTTCAAAGGTAGAACAATCGCTAGCGAAGCGTACAAGTTGAAATACGTACACCCCATGGGATGAAACTAGAGGACAATCGCCCTCAAGAAAAGGGAAATTAGTAACAGTGAAATCAAAATCATCCCTTTTATCATAAATTTTATTTATGATAAGGGCTGTATTTGGAATCATTGTAGGTAAATGATGTCGACATAATCAAAAACTGGGGATTGTCAATAATAAGAATATCGTCAATATACCTGCTGTAATAATTGAACATTGAAATATGTATATCTGTGTTTAGTACAATTATATTTTGTAGTTTTCTTTATAAATGAAGCCGCGTTCGCAACAGAACAGAAAAAAGATCTGCAGTGAGAGGTAAACAATTACTACCCATCGGGATTCCAATGACCTAATGATAGACAATGGTGCCAAAACAAACATAAATGTTGTTTAGGAAGTGATTCAGTGCCTTAATCATATCATCACATGTCCAGGAGAAATGGATGCTGTAACTTATACTGGAGAAGAATCCTTGCTTTTTGTTACAGCAATTGAACTGAAAATCCGAAAATTTGAAAGACCATTTTAAAAGTTTTGGATTTAATCAAATTATGCGGAAAGGTATAAAGTGTAGAAAAATCATTGCTGTCAAAAGATGCAACTGGTCTTTTTATAGATTGTACCTCAATGGAATTTTTAACACTCCAAAAGTAATTTACATCAGAGTTTTGATGTTTTCTGACAATATTTTATTACTAGCTCTTTTAAAAAAATGAAGTAATTTCTATGCCATCTTATTAAAGTAAGTACTGGTCATGGAGCATCATGCCTGCTAAAATAATATTGAAAATGAACTTGAAATGTTAAATAATGAACAAAAAATACAGGTAATTAGTAGCATTAAATATCTGAAATAAAAATAGTTTATCCTTCTTATTTTTTTATAAGAATTTATCGCTCAAATGCATTATTTTAAATATAAAGAAAACTTGTATATTTTCTGATACCATGTGATGGTCACACCTGGGATTAAATATCTGAAACAAAAATTTATTCACCATACAACTGTATTAGGGTCTACCCCTAAAGGACAAAAAAGTGTTGTTTTTTTTAAATCAAGAAAAGTTGTTTATTTTCTTAATCCTTTTGATTAGATGAGTAAAATGTATTGTTGCAAAAAGATCATAAATCTAAAGCAAAGGCGTTTATACTGCTCTAATTCACAGTTATAGTATGTCCAGCTACCCAAAAAAATCATGTACAAAAATATTTTTTCCATTTTTCCAGTACTCATTTAATACCAAGAATGCAGAAAAATGTGTATTTTACTGTGACAAATATGATACAATCATGATGTTGTATCGTGAATACTGTCCCAAAGGCATTATGCAGCCGCCATCTTGAATTCTGTATGGCCCTGTTATCTCGTAATGGCCCTGTTCAGTATTAACCCTGTTTAAATGCATACTAGTAATTTATATCGGCAAAAATAGATTAATTAAACAATATATTTAATCAAGTGCAACAACCAACGAAGTCAATTTAACCACTTCAGTAATAACGCCGTTACTCTTTGTCAGAAGTGAAAATCAAAGTAACTATGTTTTTTAGTTACTGTTAGTTACTGTGTTTGTGTTTAGTTTAATAGTCAGTCATAAATGTGATGAAAAAAGTGGGCATAAGTAAATACCACTGGAGTCCATTATTTTCTTACATTATGTTTTGCTGTATAATTTCATAAAAAAAAATCGTGAATGCAAACAAAAATATTGCTTTCGCTTTTTGGTCTTTACAAACAAATAAAAATTCTTTTTATCAGTTTGTTTCAAAAACAAGTAAACAAAAACTACCTTTTATCAGAACTTGTTCCATTTGGTTTTAATTTCTTTGTTGTTATTTTTATCCTCTTATTATGTCGCCCCAGACGTAGTCGGGACGACAATTGTGTTTGGTCCGATTCCTTGTTATCATAATTGTCTCTTTTCTACTTCCACCTACTTTTGTCCGGGCGTTTTTACTGTTACAGAATTCATTCATATTGCCAAAATTGGATCATCTTAAGGAGATATGCATGCAAACAAAACAAATTTAAAAATGACTGCCATTTCAAAGATGGCTGCAAAGTTACACACTTTCAATTTTTCCGATCTCAATAAAAATGATGAAATCTCATAGGAAAAATGAAAGGATATGGAGTGAATGTACATGTGACAAAAACGCACACGATGCATAGAAAACTCCAGTTTATCAAGGACAGGGCTTTTATTCCTGTCTACATCTTGATGTCACCTGAGGGTCTTCAACTAGAGGTGAACAATATTCACCCCCTCAAGCGAGATCAAGAAGGCACCTAGCGTGCACTTAAGCGGTATTCTTGACAAAAATTATGCATGCTTTGACACAATTCATTCATATTTGGCAAAAAGTTGGATTCCCTAAGAAGATGGGCAAAAAGGTTTCAAAATGGTTGCCATTTTAATTTGTTATTTTAATCATCTCTCAGTAGCTTTGACATCCTAAGCAACGCGTGGATACATTTGAAATTGATATATTCAGAGCCTGAAAAGTTCCAAATCTTCTTCCCGTCATTTTCATTTTCCACAGCAAAAAGGTGGACGCCAATAAAAAGAGATACATCTGTAAAATTGGGCCTCGTGACAAGTTATAAAATACTTAATGATATGCATTTTAACCAATATGCAACAGCTAAAGCGTATTCACTTATTGTTTTGTTCAAGACACTAAACACTTGGATAAAGCATATTGCCTTTGGTTGCAGGTGTTATAGTAATTACCACATTTCGAGAGCCCTAGAGATTGCAAAATTTTACCTCTTGTAATTATTTACTTTACCAAATTTATCAAAGGGCGATATGTTTATATATTCTTATAAATCCATATTCTATAAAATGACGTCGAGCAATTATTGTTTAACTTACGCATGAAGATGTGTTTGAATTTGATATAGCGAACACCTAGAAAACATAAATGGGTTCATTCTGTAAGCCTTTCCTGCAGGCAGTATTGTCTCTGCCATTATATATTGCTCTGTCAGTGAACAACCTTCAGGACCACCCATCACATCATGACCTGCTCTCATGCTGAAAATAATTTTGAAATATTTAAACAGGTAACTTATAAATTGCATTTTTAGTGGACAGATTGCTCCAAATTGTCATTTGAAAAAATAGATTTCCTTTTCTTTAGTTTTTATATACCTTTCTTGTATAAAAAAAGTTTTTACAGAACATTTACATTACAAAGATTTCTATGTTTATGTGTACATTCGGGTTATTGGATGTGGTTTGTTTCCATTGATTTATTCACTTTTTATTTTTGGGGGCCATTAGGGCTTGCTATATGGTGTGAGGTTCATCACTGTGTTAAAGACCATACGGGGGCCCCTAGATGCTTTGTTTTGGGTCGTTTTAACCTGGAGATGAGATGTTTCATTAATTCTTTGCAGTTTTAAGTCAGTAGATGAAATCCATTGCAATCAAATATCATTTTGTTGGGTCTAATAGTAATACGTCACACCGTTGAAAGCTCATTAATTTGAACTGAATTCTGTGATATTCTGAAGTGTAAGGAGAAAATATTCAGCATACGGGCTAAATGCCCTTTTTGCATTCAACTGTTTACAAACACATTTTATATATTCAATATTTTTACTGTTTTTAAAGTATTTTGCATAGCTATCTTATATGAAAATTAATTCCAAGTTTCTTTACACTACACAATTTTTAGTGTTTGGAATTCCTTCCAAAGCAAAGTGATCCAGTATTTTATTTGTTGAACTACTGATTATAAAGGTAAAAACATATTGCATTTGCTTTCTTTGGTTTCTTCTTTGAAATTTGGTTACCTCAGACAGCCATTTCCACAACAACTTGTGTCTTTTCAATGCCGGTAAAAATGGAAGGATCGTGAGCATTATATATTTATAAATATTTCTTCTCTTTTAGAAATTATATAATTTTAAATGCAAAGTAACATCTCCATGATATCTCTATTACGGGTTGATTTGTATCCATTCAATGAGTTTCTCTTTTCTTTTCAGGTACTTGCCACCGGTAATTTCTGACATCTGGTCAGATATTAGGGCTCTTTTGTCTTTTTCCAAATCATAAAATGTAAAATATTTTGCCCATGAACACCCACTCTTCATGTTATATTCTAAAATCATGTACCTTTAAGGAATTTTTGACAAAATTTTAAGAAATTGACATAACTCTTTCACTCTGTTTTCAAGACTTGCTAATTTCTATACAAAGCCTATGAAAACCTGGAAATGGAAATTTCCCGCCAAATTTTTAATTGCTTGTATCTCAAAATCAAGGTCACGAACCTTTAACTCTTTCTTTTGCTTATTGTCAACCTTTTATCAAGTCCTATTTAAGCAGACCGCTTTTAAGAAATTCTCATTTCTTTCATTCAATGGTGGCAAAATATGCTCTAGAAATTGGAAGAAATTTAAATTCTGTTACAAACCTCAAAAGAGCAAACAAAACGCTATGGCTAAATCGAAAACGATAAAACTAACAAATCAAACTACAGTTGTGTACTTACTTATGAGCAATTTCATGAGCACCCACTCTAGATGACCACCCCATTGCAGGCGCCTCGATAACAGAAACTGAATAATACGGTTGAGTACACAAAATTCCTGTTTTTTCATCGCTAAACGTGTATCCTATATTCAAAAAATACAAATAAAAAATACTCCCATTACTAAAAAGGTGAACTGATTCTATTAAATAAAATCAAAGAAATTTCAAAGCAGAGGAACAAAGTTGCATAAAATAGTAGATTTCGTTATTTTGTACACTTATTTCAAGGCGTAACTTCTCATCGTTAGCATTAAAATCAAATAATATGGAAAGCCATAACCCAGAAGTAGTCCAGAAAGAAGTACTCATTTCCAAAAATATGGAAATAGGAAGCCAAATTCAGCACCAAGTAAATGTACCGAGTGCCATACACGGAATGAAGCCTCAGTATTTTAAGTGGTTAGAATTTTGATAAAAACAGTAATTTCTATAAAATTTCCTAGGCTAGTGTTTTCAGAAAATATGAAAATAATATATGATAGAATATAAAAATATTTAAATGTTTGTTAGATGCCAAATACTATTCTATTAGGCTATATCTGCACATGGGGATCTCTTAAGAATCTGCAGTGGTAATTTTCACGAGGACTTGATTTAAGCTTTATTCGCGACCATTCTGAAGTCGCCAAAATGGCATATCGCGAAATATAATTTTTATGAGACAATAAATGGTAGGCAATCGCGAAAATAAGAGTCCGCGAAAATAAAGTCCAACAATTTTAAAGGAAATCGAGAAATTTGCGTCCTCGAAAATAACTAAATATACGGTATTTCCTATACATATGCTTAGTAGGTAAAATTAAAATACATTTTAATGCATGGTATTTTCGTATTGACCTGGTTATCACAGTGAAGTACATTACCGACTATAAATCAAAATCGGCTTTCGGGTCAGCACCGAAGTACTGGCTACTGGACTGGTGAATTCCCTCGAGGACTAATAGTCCACCAGCAGAGGCATTTTGGATGAGAAGCGGACATAATAGATACCAGTTCTGAAGAGGATTGTCTTAGAGATATTGAGCCTAAATATGGCTGTGAAAGAGGTAGTATACAAACCTAAGATAGCGGTTTCCCACCATTGGAAGTCATCTACATATCTAGCCAGATTTTGCCTGAAACATTAAAATAAAAAAAAAAAGAAAAAGGTATTTTAAATCATTTTTGCCTCTCCCTAATCAACATGTGACAGAATAAACATATTATTATTTAATAACTTGCAACCAAGCTTTTGTATCAACCGTTATATTAAGAGAAGGAAAAGGCACTTGACAAGTAAAACCAATATATATCAATAAGAACACACACATTACTGAAAATGTGTCATTCAGAAAACAACTTCCAAATATTTCAGGTTCCCAAAGATACAAGATACCTTATCTCTTTTTTTATATCCCAGATGGAAGATTATATATGGTACAAGGGCTACTTTTGTCAATATCTATATACAAAAGATCGTTATTCATGTGTTCTGCTTAATGAAGATCTTTTATCAAAATTATTTTCTTCTTGATAGTTTTTTTTGTGTGTGTGTGTGTGTGTGTGTGTGTGTGTGTGTGAAAGTGAATCATACTACATCTACCTACGGACTTGTTCCCACTCCTTCATGTAAAAATTTTATCTTAAAACTTATGTTTTCCAAAAGAGTTTTTTTAAATTTCATGCACGATGCTAGATTTGAGCACTGTATGACACCTTTAGCTTTATGAAACTTTTGTGAAATTGTTCAGTACGGATGAGGTATTGCATTAAGTGATGCAAAATTAAGGACACTTTAGATATTATTAATAAAGATATCAGGTATTCTTAGAAGGATTCGATTTTTCATGTTGTCCATCGTATCACAGATCTTTTCAATGAAGTAAATGTAGATGTTCCTCACTGTGTTGAAGACCGTACGGTGACCCCTAGATGCTTCGTTTTTGGGTCGTTTTAACCTGGATATGGGATGTTGTCTCCTTGACATTTACCCATTTCCTTTCTTTTTCATAACTATATAACGGACTCTTTTTGACAACATCTGTTCTATTATAATTTTCAAATTGTATTAATTCTAAATTTTCTATTGAAATGAAGTTGCCATATTTAAGCAATAACAGTATATTATTTGAATGTCAAGGGGTGTCAGTCGCAGATTTTTATGGCAAAATGCAGTTTACAGGCGACGCGTAGCAGAGCCTTTAAACAGATATTTTTGACCGTCAAATTTAGATTGACTTTCAAATAATGTACTGTTGATGCGATTCTAATGCAATTTAAAAATTTCGTTTCTAATTAGTAGTTGTAAGTTGACAAGGAACCAAACTAAACAGTGAATCTGCTATGTCCGAGGCATGTACATATAGCAATTGACGGTTAGTTTTGGCCAATCAAATGATCTGTTACATAAATGTTGCATTAGAATTGTCTAAATATGACTAAAGTTCATGTTTCCTTTCAGTATTATTTATATAACATAAATGTTTGAAGCATTATCAGCTAGGGTGATAAAAAATGAATTATATCAGGGATAAGTCTTTTATTACTGAGGAACAGTTTATTATTAATCGTTCTTTATAAATACTTATCTGATTGTTTTAAATGTTCTTAGTTTGAAGATCTGCGCTTTCTGTGGACAAAGTGCCTAAAAAATCTATATTTGAAGCCATCATTATCTTAAACATCCTTTCCGATTTTTAGACACGTTTAAGACATTTTAAATTTTAAGTTACACATTAATTCACTTTACCTAAATCTCGTTAAAAGGTTGTGGTGTTAATAAAACAAAGAATGAACAAGTGTAAGTCGAAGGTCTTTTCTTGTTAGATCAATTAATTTAAGAATTATTGTGTCCTCTTCAAACACAAGACTTGGTCAACATCACGATCTTGTGGACCGCTATTGGATATCCGTTTCCCAGATGAAAACAGATCCATCCCTTAAAAGGCTTAAGACTCTTGTTTTCTCAACCGTGTTTGACATTACTACTGGATTTAACATGTTCACCATAGCGGATGTGTTATAAAAAAACATCAGATGCTTAATCTGCTTGTGAACCTGATCTCACCAAAGATTTTAATTTGAGTCCTTTTTGTTCATCCGCATGCGTGTTTTTTCCCTTTTTCTGCCGTATTTGTGTGGTGTCTTTGTGTCTTGGTGTTTCCGATGTTTTCAATGTCTTTGGATTATTCTTTTATAAGACTGACGGTCCGGTTCGGTTTTTACTTACTTTATTTACAAATATGTAAAATTTTACATAAGAATTAGATTAGAAACGTATTGAAAAGTGTAAAGTCTTATATACACTTACTTCAATGTGGATTTTTTTCACAGCATTTGTTGTTTCAATAAGAAAAAAGTATTGGTAGTCGGATAGCATGAAGTATAGAAATGGAATGAAATATACAATGTATATGTATAGAAAACTGTTTTTCCGTCGTAGTGAAAATTAAAAGAATCTAAACCCCTTCAAAGACAAATAAGGTCAGAAGTTGCAGATCCAGTATAAGTTGAAATAAACTTAAGTTCATCACATATATCTTAAATATCATTTAGTTTGACTGAAGAGTTCGTAAAAGAAATGTAACATACCCAGTAACCGCAAGAACATGGTCAATTTCGCTGAAGATATGGCTATTATCAAAAACAAATTTAGCTAGATTTTCAATCACAGCATCGGCATCGAGATAAGTCGTGCCATTAACCTCAACCGGGTGATTGGACCATTCAGCAGAGTCTTCTGGTGTCTTCAATAAGAAAATGAAGTAAATACTTCATCTTTTATGCACATAAATGCAATAAACTAGCAAAGAAACAAAACCATAACCCAAAATAAATCTGAAGCATTGTTCGCTTGTCATACGATGATGTTTTATAATCCTTCAAGTATTTTAATTTTTTGAGTTGTGTTTTAATTAGATATAACGTGAATGCAATGAGCAGATCATGCTCACATTTCTTGAATACCTTATGATACATTTAATTTTTTGTACGGTTCACACAAGTACTTCTTAAATTTTGTTATAAGTTCTTTTTTTTATTTTGTTTTTATGTTTTTTTATTCCGCTTGAATATGATATTGATTAATGCAGTCCAAGAAGTCCTTGAAAAGATGCAAATTTGATTGGTGTCTACGTCAGCAGCAATATGTGAGAACTGGTATTTGTAAAGTTTGCACAGTAATGGCACCCTAAATTAACCAAAAATTAGGTAAACCAAGATTATCACCGGAAAACCCGGTTTACCGGGTCAGCAATCCTGGTTTAGCAAGAGAAACCCAAATTACCGAACGATAATTCGGGTTTCCGTCATTAAATACATGATAACATTCGCTTCCTGTGAGTTTTAATTGCTAAACCTACTTTACCGGTCGTTAAAGTAGATTTTCAGCTCTATTTAACAAAAAATCTCGGAAAGCCAGGTTTATGGACCGGTAATTCTGGTATATCGACAAAAACATCATTCCTGAAAGGTAAGGGAAATTTCTAGATTTTAATACATGTTAACCTTCGCTTCCTATGAGTTTTTATCGCTTAACCTACTTTACCGGTCGGTAAATAAGGTTTTGCAGCGCGGAATTAATCAGAAGTAGGAAAACCAACCAGATTTATCGATCGGTTTCATAACTAAAACCTTAAGACAGTTGAGCTGTTACTACAGAAGCCGGTAGTTTTGTAAAACAAATGTTTTATTAACTTCTCTTTTAATTATTTGTAATCACCGTGACTGCATATATCCCTTTGAGTGTACTCACCGTGACTGCATATATTCCATTAATGTGTACTCGTAGTTTTATATCACCTGCATAATTCCTGATGTTGTGCATACGGTGGTCAATCTAACGAAAAAAATTTATGGTCTCATTATATTTTTCTGCTTCTCACATAAAAAATATATTTCTTACATACACTTTGAAATGAAAGAAACATAATTCAGTCATTTTACAATCCTTTCCTTCAAAGTATTAACAAAAAAACTAGAGCATGATCTGTTAAAAATATAAACTAAGAGACCAAACATGACATACACAATGATACAGTTTTAGATTTACATAACATACACGATGACAGAGTTTAGATTTACATAACATACACGATGATAGAGTTTAGATTTACATAACTTACACATTGACAGAGTTTAGACTTACATAGTATACACGATGATAGAGTTTAGATTTATATAACATACACGATGGCAGAGTTTAGATTTACATAACATACACGATGACAGATTTTAGATTTTCATAACATACACGATGATAGAGTTTAGATTTACATAACATACACGATGACACAGTTGAGATTTACATAACATACACGATGATAGAGTTTAGATTTACATAACATACACGATGACAGAGTTTAGATTTACATAACATACACGATGATAGAGTTTAGATTTACATAACACACACGATGATACAGTTTAGATTTACATAACATACACGATGACATAGTTTAGATTTACATAACATACACGATGACAGAGTTTACATTTTCATAACATACACGATGATAGAGTCTAGATTTACATAACATACACGATGGCAGTGTTTAGATTTATAGTCTATCACCATACAATTAAGAGACAGATAATGTCGAAGAAGAATTCTCAATAAGTTCTCCCGAAGTTGTGTTAATCACATAGACTAATAAATAGTTGACAGTACAACTTTGTAGTATTTGAAGTATTTTGTTCATTCTATTGTTGGCTCGATGAGTACCCTGTGGTTGTTTAAAAGTTGTGATCGTCTTCTATTAGTCTTTTTGTCGGGCAATGGATGACAGCGATTGTAAGAACACTATGCCAGTTAAGTTTATGTTTGTTGACGATCCCCATCCATGGATCAAAGGAAAACTCCATATCCCTTCATTGTTAATTTTATCTATGATCTGCACTAATTATTTGCTTATTATTTAAACTTGTCGGAAACTTTTATATCCTTGCCAAAGGATCTTAATTCCGTGAACCACGGAAAATAAACTGAGAGCAAACTTTAAAACTTTTTATAGATGCTGTGGAGAATTACGCCAGAAAATGTATTTAACTTAATGAAGATGAAGACCTTGATTCTCTTTTTGAGTGGATTAAGACTGTGAAGTAAATAATTCTAAAACGAATCCATTAGCTATGAGGGTTGGATTAAGGTTGTTTATTCTATGATTCTAAAACGAATCAATAGGCTATGACGGTCAATGAGAACTAAATCGAAAATGCTGACGTTACCAGTTACTTAACATCCATTCATGACTTATAACATCATTTTATTTGCAAAAATCATTACATCAGTTGTTTAAAAAAGGAAATTTATAATTCCAAGGGCAATTAAACCTTCACAGTTACTACTTTGTCTAAGGAGATATTACATAACCATGAATCTGTTATGCCTTCCTTTTAAATTTCGATTAAAGATGAGGACAAGAATATGGCCTCTTTGTACTGGGTACCAAAATTGCATAAATGCCTATATAAACAACGGTTCATCGCTGGATCTTCCAAATGTTCTTCAAAACCTATTTCTAAGCTGTTAATCTCCATCTTTAGAGCCGTAAAAGAGGGTCTTCAAAAAATATTGTGATACTTGTTTTTCAAGAAGCAATGCAAATGAAATGTGAATATTGAAAAACTGTAAAGATCTACTTGACAACTTTAACTCTAGAACATTATCACACTGTAACAGCATTAAAACTTCGACCACTCTACTTTTTATACTACCATTCCTAGTGAACAGCTGTAATCTCGGCTGAAAGATTTAATTCATAGATGTCTCTCTTTTAAGAACGGTGAACTGAGAAGTAGGTACATTGTTATAGGTAGAGAACGCCCTTAATTTCTGAAATATGACTCCAAATCGGACAAATAATATATAGAAGAAGTGATTAAAATGTTAGAAATTCTAATCGACAATATATCCGTCCAGTTTGGGGGGGGGGGGGGGGGCTTCTTTTTCAACAGACTATCAGACGTTCAATGGGCACAAACCGTACATCTCTTCTAGTCGATCTGTTTTTTTTTTACGTTTTTATAAGGTTGAATTCATCGAAGGACTTCATCAAAATAAAGATAAAAAACTAGTCTAATACTTTAATTATAGCTTTCTTTATGTAGATGATATTTTGGCATTGCGCAGCTTTCGATTTAGTGATTTTCTTCATCTGATCTATCCGAAAAAAGCTCGAAATTCAGGATAGTACAGACACTTCCACATCGGTTTCATTTCGTGACCTTGATCTTGAAATTAACAACATAGGTTGATTACAAATTAAGCTATATGACAAAAGAGATTACTTCACCTTTCCAATAGTCAACTTCCCTTTTTTGAAACAACATTCAAATGGCGCCTATTTATTGTGTTTACATCACCAAATTATTCGCTTCTCGAGGGCCTGTGGTCGATACAGTGACTGGCATAATAGAGCACAGTTGCTAACAAATAGACTACTTAAATAGAGTCTGTTAACCGCACTGCAGACGTTTTACGGTCGCCATCACGCTCTTGTGAATCGATACGGGATATCTGTTCCCAAGATGAGAACAAATCTTTCCCTAAAAACGCTCAAGATTTTTTGTTTTCTCTATCGGATTTGACTTGTTCAACACAGTGTGTGTCTTAAAAGAAGAAGTGGATGCTTAGTCTACCGGTCAACCGAATATCACCCTTCGTGGTTTTAATTTGGGTCCGTGTTGTTCATGCGTGTTTCCTTTTTTTCTGTGCCATAATCATATGTCTGTTTATCTTTGTGTTTCCGATGTTGCCAATGTCTTTGGAATTACATTTTTTTGTATTTGTTTAGACTGACGGTTCCGTTTCCACCTACCATAAAATAATTTCACATATATGTATACATCACATAATTTTTCCCACAATCCTGTGAAATATTTGGCTAATACTCAAGTAACAGCTTACTACTTACACCCGCTGCTATGTAACACATGTATTCTACCATCATAGTCAGGGCTTCATTGTCAGTGTATGTTTTTCCACCCCACTTTTTAAAACTGCAATATATGTATAAGCGATACATTAAATATTTGGTAATTTGATTACAGTTATACTGCAAAGGTACTAGCAAATGGTCTATTGAACAAATGACACATCCTCATGATAACACAAAAGAAACAAGCTGAATATAAATTGTAGCACACCATTTGGTCAAATATCGACAGCAGTACAATAAAAGAAAATGTCAATAGGAACATGTCTCCAGTATCTCAAGCAGAACATATTAGAAAGCACTCGTTCCGGTCGATAAAATAAGTAACACATACAGACACAAGAATTATGAAAGTTATTACAGCCAGATGACACTACCGTGTTAAGATCCCTGAAGCTCGCATTGCCCCTGTTTCTAAGCCTTAAACAAATAAATCTCATGTTTGAAGAAACTACAAGTATATTGTTTAAAATATATTTAAAGGTATTTCCCTATATGGGCAAATCCTTTATTGTTTTCCTAATGAGAGATTTTTCTTTTTTTCTTCTTCCAACAATATTGGCTGAATGGAAAGAGGTACAGCGATTAAATTTGACGAAGTTGTTGAGCATTGGTGATAGATGTGTCATTCACCGTCTTGGATCACCAAGTTATTTTGGGAGGGAGTTATTTGTGGATACGCCCTTAACATTTTTTTTGGGGGGAATAATTCGTAAAGCGTAAGAGATAGGTAATAAAATGTAATGGGGAAAAAATTCATTGGATGTTGACAAATATTGAGGATAAAATGTGTGAATCCTCAAGTGAACCATTTTTTAGTTTTCTTAAATCTAATGTCAGCTTTTGATCAGTGAATAAAATGGATATGTCTGAATCATAAGTTATTCTTTATCAAATGTGTAATTATTTAAACAGTAGCAATAGATAAAGTAAAGGTGTTGTATAAAGTAATGACACGGAATTGGTATGTGATACTTGAATGTGTACATGGGCTTTGAATGGTTGCTTATTTATTGACAACTTTATTTCTATATACCTTGTGAAATGTTTATCATATGTGATAGATAATTAGATGACATTTTAATTCAATGTTTCAGCAATCTTACCTCTATCTTATCAAAAACCTTTTGATATAAGCTGATATACACAGATATTTTTCAAAGCAATAACAATAATTTTTAGTACAAAAAATCAAAAGTATGGAAAAAGGGAATTTAAATATTCTCTCTTTGGATACAATCAGCCGGTCAGGTCTCGATCAAACTGACCCTGTGAATCCGAACTATTTTTAGATTCAGAATTGTCGTGCAAGTTGTAAGCAACCCTGAAGCCGTAACAGATAGTTGATTAAATGTAATAATAATTTTAATCCAGATATGTTTTTTTTTGTTTCGTTTTTCAAACTGTACAAATTGGGTAATATAATGGAATTACAAGTTTTCTTGACGTAACTTATATTTGTGTACAGGCATGTCCTGACCCATCATAAAGTGACCAAACCACAGGAAATTATATTGTTTGTATTATTATACCATAGGTTTATAATACATATTATAAATCTATGATTATACGCAATACATTTTCTTAAATTTAATAATTCTAGCATATATATTATGCTATGACTATAATTTTGTTAATTTATGTAAACTCTTTAATCTCTAAGAAATTTAGCAAATTAAGTTAGCTCATTAGATTCAGTTGAAGACACTATGATAGGACTGAAAATTTGAAAGTAATTATTAAATTATCCGTTATGGGGTGCGTATAAATTCAGCGACAGTATCATTTCAGCTACTATCGTTTCAGTGACATTTTTGAGTAATTCCGTATATCATTTCAGCGACGTCTTTTCTACGTATCATATGTAAATTCAGTAACATCTAGTTTTGAATGTATTATCCAAAACATTAATTAATTAATTAAGTATGTAAAATATGAAATATGATATCAATTGATATGATTTTATAAAAGAAATAAATAAAATACACATTAAAAATTTTCAGACAAAATGTCAACCTCGTAGTACTGGTAAGAAATACCTTTTTTCTCGAAGGCTCAAGCCAATACTTTTTTCTGAATGAAACTCGAAAGATATTCTATGGACCAACAGTCGAAAGATATTCTATGGACCAACAGTCCAAAGATAAGGGCTCAATCGCGTTTTATATTTTTTGCACGTCAGGGAGAAATAAACTGAACAGCAGATGAGATAATTACAGAAACAACACAGATTGGTTGATATCTGAAGGTTCTAGTATATCTTACTCATGGTATACAAGGCATAGACACAACACGGATTGGTTGATATCTCAAGGTTCGAGTATGAGTTTTATCTCGAGTAAATTCCTATGAATTGTATGAACAATAAATTTTCGACTATACAAATACATTATGATTCTTCTGAAAATCCTACTTCGACCTACTTGTGGTGGGCGGATCTAATATATATTTTCACAGGTAAATGTCGCTGGATTTATAAAATATAATATCGCTGAATTGATATGTTTATGTCGCTGAAATAAATAAAGTTCGAAATGTCGTTGAATTTATCATCTCTGCTATTATGATTGATTGATTGATTGAATATTGTTTAACGTCTACTCAGCAATATTTCAGCTATATCAAGACGAGAACAAGTTTGTTGATAAATAATCACTTTTGGGTATGGAAATGGCCATGGGACGGGAAATTCTGACTGCCACTGGAAAAGTAGGGTGAAATCGTCAAGGGCGGGGAATTTAGCCTTGTAGCCGATCACCTACGGACCACCCCAAAAAGAGCTTGCTACAAGGGTTCTTTAACGTGCAGGAAGCGTGGCATTTCTTCCAACACGTGGACCTGAGTTTACATCCCATCCGAAAGATGGGTTGTGTATTTATTAATCCCGCACAACCACGGAATGGGTCCTATTTCTATATCCCGGGACCCTCGGGGTCAGCCTCCGTTTAGGAGGGGTCACACCCCGCAAGCCGGAGATACTGGGTCCTATTTCTATATCCCGGGGTTCCCTCGGGGTCCTCTGTTAGGATGGCACATACTCCAAGCTCAGAGGATGCTGCGGGCCTATTCTTCAGCCGGGACCGCGCACGGCGGCTGCTATTATGTAAACAACTTGTCAATTAATTGGTCTTTCATATGTATCCAATCAATTAAATAAATAATAATACCAATGTCTGATTGTATACATAACAGTATACAACTGAAATAAATTTTGACGCCGAGTACTCGAGTAACGATTTTACTAACCGCTAACACCCTATTCGACCGATTAACCGAGTAACCGGTTACTCGTTGCTATCCCTAATTTAAAGCATATCACAATTGGCGACTGGTGTGAAACCCTAAGCTTTGGATTTTAAATCTTCTGTACAGTGTCTCATATATCCTGATTACTCTTTATTTTCATTCCTAAAAAATGAAAATTCATAAACATTTCAAAGGTCTCTTTTCACTGAAGAGACATAAGTTGCCGAAATGCGCATATGCAGAAAATAAATTCACAGTAACTTTGGTATTTATTTATTCCATACTTTACAGGAAGAAACTAATGCCCTTTCCATAAAGTGTTGTTATATTTTCCTGGTAGTGGAATTCTCCCGTCAAATGGAGGTGCGAACACCTTTTGCTTCGGGTTATCATCATTTGTACACGGTCCGACAACATGAGTTGCCTGCAATACACTACTTACACCCATTCCAGGACGCGATGTTGTAATTGTTGTAGGCTAGTTAATTTATTGATGAATAAATTTGACAAAATAAAAGCGAAATGCACCAGTTTTCTTCGTATTTAGGGTAAAAATGGACAAATAAATCCCTCAGATGGTTGTTCTTTACCTGTGTAATTTCATTTCTTCTAAAAACCGTTCGCTCCTAACTGAATGAGGGTAATGACAATCGACAGTAAATATGGGACTTTTGAATCGTGTTCATACCGGAAACAGATATATTTTTAAAAGTACAAAATCAATACATCAATACATTGAGAGAGAATTACTAATTATTGAACACTTTTGAGTTAAGGGTGATTTATATGTAATCAATTTGAAGCGCTTAGGTTGTTTTTTTCGTCATTTAGAATTTAGTTAAAGAATTGTCCTAGAAGAAAAATTATAAATGCACTTAGTTTTTTATATGGTATATATTTATTTCAATAGGTTTAGAATACAAAAAATACCGGAGATGCATAAAAAAAACAGTTAATTTCGTTATGCTGTACACGTGTTTCAAGGAGTAACCTCTCATCAGCAGCATAAAATCAAATAATATGGAAAGCCATAATCCAAATGTAATCCAAAAAGTACTCATTTCCAAAAATATCGAAATAGGAAGCCAAATCCAGTACCAAGGACATCTACCGAGTGCCATACACGGAATGAAGCCTCAGTATTTTTAAGTGGTTAGAATTTTGACAAAAACGGTAAATTTATATAACACGCAAGGTAAAATTTTTATGTCAGACAAGTCTGACTATTGGGCTGGTGAATACCCTCGGGGACCTCTGGTCCACCAGCAGAGGCATCGGCCCAATGGTTCACAATACAAAAAATACCGAGGTTGCATAAAAACAGTTAATTTCGTTATGCTGTACACGTGTTTCAAGGATTAACTTCTCATCAGCAGCATTAAAATTAAATAAAATGGTAAGCCATAATCTAATTGTAGTCTAAAAAGAAGTACTCATTTCCAAAAATATCGAAATAGGAAGCCAAATCCAGTACCAAGGACATCTACCGAGTGCCATACACGGGATGAAGCCTCAGTATTTTTAAGTGGTTAGAATTTTGACAAAAACGGTAAATTTATATAACACGCAAGGTAAAATTTTCATGTCAGACAAGTTGGACTTTTGGGTTGGTGGATATCCCCGGGGACCTCTGGTCCACCAGCAGCGGCATCGGTCCAATGGTTCAAAATACCGAAATTGCATAAAAAAAAACTGTTAATTTCGTTATGCTATACACCTGTTTCAAGGATTAACCTCTCATCAGCAGCATTAAAATTAAATAATATGGAAAGCCATAATCCAAATGTAGTCCAAAAAGAAGTACTCATTTCCAAAAATATCGAAATAGGAAGCCAAATCCAGTACCAAGGACATCTACCGAGTGCCATACACGGAATGAAGCCTCAGTATTTTAAGAGGTTAGAATTTTGACAAAAACGGTAAATTTATATAAAACGCAAAGTAAAATTTTCATGTCAGACAAGTCTGACTATTGGGCTGGTGAATACCCTCGGGGACCTTTGGTCCACCAGCAGCGGCATCGGCCCATTTATTCAAAATACAAAAAATATCGAAGTTACATAAATAGCAGTTAATTTCGTTATGCTGTACACGTATTTCAAGGAGCAGCATTAAAATCATATAATATGGAAAGCCATAATCCAAATGTAGTCCAAAAAGAAGTACTCATTTCCAAAAATATCGAAATAGGAAGCCAAATCCAGTACCAAGGACATCTACCGAGTGCCATACACAGAATGAAGCCTCAGTATTTTTAAGTGGTTAGAATTTTGACAAAAACGGTAAATTTATATAACACGGAAGGTAAAATTTTCATGTCAGACAAGTCTGACTATTGGGCTGGTGAATATCCTCGGGGAACCTCTGGTCCACCAGCAGCGGCTTCGGCCCAATGGTTCAAAATACAAAAAATACCGAGGTTGCATAAAAAAGGTTAATTTCGTTATACTGTACACGTGTTTCAAGGATTAACCTCTCATCATCAGCATTAAAATTAAATAATATGGAAAGCCATAATCCAGATGTAATCCAAAAAGAAGTGCTCATTTCCAAAAATATCGAAATAGGAAGCCAAATCCAGTACAAAGGACATCTACCGAGTGCCATGCAAGGAATGAAGCCTCAGTATTTTTAAGTGGTTAGAATTTTGACAAACAACGGTAAATTTTTTTGCAGCGTTCCCCAAGATCATTGATGTTATAGAGACCTTTGTTACTTTCTTATAGAATTAATAAAATATAAGCAAATGTTCTGGGAAGGCAAATTACAACTAAATAATCTTGTACACCTGATGAAGCGAATAATGAATCTCATGCTTGTTGCAGTGGTTTTATTATGTAACTAAAGTCATGGGTCATAAATATTTGTAATTTTGAAATTTTCAAGTGCATTTCATTTTTAATGGTCATTGTTTAAAGCATTCTGAGAAGCTTATTATTGTCCAGTTTGCACTAAAGTTGTGCCACTGAAATTTTAATCTTGTGTTTATATCACTGCAATAAGAAGCACAACACCACATATTACAAGAAAAATATATGAAGATACTGCATATCCAGCTCTTTTTAATGGTATAACTTTTATGTCAATCGGACAAACAGTTTTTTTTAATGAAGACCGTTTTAACATTAAAAGCACTGGAAATTTTCAGAACTATGAATATTTATGACCCATTACTGCACTTAATAAAAAATCTTACCTATTAAAAAGTTGATAATCATTAGTAATCAACAACTCTATAATGTTTTCATGTTCTTGATAATAGGTAGCTTCTCTCTTCCGTCTGAAGTTGAACAAGCTTTTTAATCCTTTTTTCATTTTCTTAAAATATTTCCGCCTTCTCCTTCTACTCCAACCAGGATATTTATCTTTAATCTGTCTCCAAAGTGATTTTTCTTCTTCATCTACAGCATCTACTAATGGGTCGATTGAGTTTTCGTCTAGTTTCTTTTTTAAGTTTTCTATCTTATCTTTCAATTCTTTTGCCTTGCCCTTCGATAAAAGTTTGTTGAAATCTATTCGCTTTTTTGTATTTAGCAATGGCGGCATGTTTGTATCTACGTTACCATGACGATCAAACCCTAGTACAAAAACAAGGAAATCAATAAACAAACATTTTTTTAAATTGTTGTTAATGACTGAAATAATATTGATTGTGTCGCTACCATTTTCTTTAGATAGTGCCTTCAGTGTAAAAAAATCCGATGCATTTTCCTTGCATTTTTTACCACAACAAAAATTCACAAATCGGTGTATTTTCTCACAAATCATGATAACCATTGTTAAGGCGATGGTTAAAGTCCGTATTATGGTGCTGGACACACTGGGTTCAATATATCTTCATAGAATGAAGTCCCCCAGCGGAAATATTAACTAGATTCCAATAACTGTGTATCACATCACAGCCGCCGCCATCTATAACAGTGGGAGTTTACATTTTGTGGATATCAATGGGAATAGGCGGGAAGTTGGCTTTGCTTTTTTAGTAAGCGTGATAAGGAACCACAACGAGAGGCCATGCCTAGCGAGACACATAACCGCTTAAAACCTTAACAGCTGAACCTGAAAAGGCATCATGTATCAAAATGTTTACAAAATGTGAATCAGGATATGATCAGAAAACTGGCGAAATTTTGGAAAGGAATACTTATAAAGTAGGAAAATATGAAAGAACTGTTCTTTTTATTACCATATTTGTAAACATTGCTTAGCATTTCTGGAAGTGAAGTTTCGGATGGACAAGCCTATAAAGTTTTGCAAAATATAGGCACATTTTTCAAGTTGTTTTATAATAATGTGTGCATGTACTGTGCAACTGTCCTGTGACACCCATGACTATCCGTGTCACGCCTGTTACAGAACAATGCCATTGTTACACTTGTACAGTATCTGACTTGTATGAACATTTCAATAAACGTAAAATGTCACAGAACCAAGTCGCCATGACGTAATCGGTATAAGGGTTGGACAAATCGTGTATTTTACTACCAGGCTAATTTACTTCTCTGATGATATGAGTTGTATCCCAACTTGCGACAAAGATTTTCGCAGTCCTTTTTATGGTATACAAAGAAGAAATGCATGGTTTTCAAATAATGAAAATCCCTTCCTATCTCTGAAGATTAATACTATATATACCTGGTTTCCTTATTTCCTGTGACCCAAAACTTTTATAATTAGATTCAGGGAGAAGTTTAATATTATGTGGAACTTCAGTAAGCATTTTACTCTTTTTGGCTTCTTTGTCGGCTATAGATCCAGCTATTTCTACGCACTCCTCTTCTGTCAGTAAATCTCCTCGCTGTTTATGATGAAAAATGCATTAAGTTATTTATTTGTTTAGAGATTAATTTTAGGAAATGACTGATAGTTAGATAACAGATTATGACAGGTTCACAGGTCCAACAGCAGAAACATCGGTCAATGGTGATAAAACAATAAAATACATAAAGCAAAACGAACACTGCAAGGCTGATTTTTTTTTTTCAAATCTGCCTATCTTAGTGTAAACTTTATTTTATTGAATATTAAATTTGAATACAAAACATGTATATAAACAGTAGTACAATCAGGATTGGAAAACAAGTGACAAGTCACTTTTACAAATTCCGTTCCCTAAAAATGAAAAGAATAAATAATCAGAAGTGGCAAACAACAGTGTATATATGATTTTAGTATTTGGGTATATTTGGTGACCATTGATACGACTATAAGTATTGGGCTACACGGGGATAAGTAAAGCGTAAAATATATTAGAAAAAAAGATTGATGTAAGACACAAAGTAAACTATTATGTGTATAATACAAATAAGAAAAATTATGTAAATCTCTTTGATCTGAGTATAAACTCTTGAATGGCATTAAAATTATTAATATTTTCGACTTCAGACAAGTATGGATTGCCAAAAAGAAGGTTGTTAATATTAATATCGCCTACAAGTTTATTCACAAGCAAAATACGCAACAAGTTGAATTTGTTACAGTGAAGCAAAAAGTGCTGAGACGTTTCAACTTCTCCACAAGTACAATATGGATCAAGAGCCAAATTCTTCTTGTATAAATGAGATTTGAGACCACTACTCTCAGTTCTTAATCTAGTGTGCAATATTTGCCCATATCTGCTACCGCAATAAAAGTAATTAGGAATCTCCTCGTTTTTTTCAAAAATTTTTTAAATGCACTTAAGGGAGAATTTCTTATATGTATAGGAAGCCCGTTCCACAGGCGTACAGTGGACGGAAGAAAACTATTGAAATACATATTAGTTCGTGTAGACACGTTAGGTAAGTTCTCCGCATTACGCTTACTATACAGGAATAAGATTTGATAAATAGGCAAGCGAGTTTTTGTTACACATTTGATGAAATAGTATTAACCTGTGGTTTATCCTCCTATCTCTCAAAGTTTCCCAACCAGATTCTTTTAAAAGAAAATTAATACTGGTAAGCATCGTAGCTCCAGTTACTATGCAAGCAGCATCGTAATTAATTTTTTCCAGCTCATCTTTTAAATACTCAGAACAATTATCCCATACTACGTCGGCATACTCTAGGATTGGTCGAACATAAGAAAAATACATGGTTTCAAGAGTTTTTCTGTCGGCTTTGAACTTGAGTTTCCTCAACATATTGAGACGAAAGAAGCTTTTGACATGATGATAATGATATGAAGATTCCAGCTACCGTTAGTAGAAAATGTTAGTCCAAGGTGTTTATGGGAGTCGACATTTTTTTATAATATTACCATCCATTGTCAAGGGAGGATGAAAATCGGGATCTTTTTTACGTGATATAATCATAGATTCGGTTTTCTTTGGATTAAAATTGACAAGCCATCTTTCAGCCCATCTATGTATGCGAGACATATCAGAATTTAATGAAATCGAAGCAATAAGCGGGTTTTCTACAATAACAAAAATGCTTGTATCATCAGCAAATAGTTTTATGTTGCAGTTTACTTCATCAACAATATCGTTTATAAAGACAAGAAAAAGAAGGGGACCAAGGATTGACCCTTGTGGTACGCCTGCTTTAATGTCAAACCATGTAGATTCTTTACCATTAATAACCACCCTCTGTTATACGATCAGGTAGATATTTTTTAACCCAGTCCAAAAGTTCCCCTATAATTCCCATTTTTTAAAATTTATATAGAAGACCCTTGTGCCATACCCGATCAAATGCTTTGCTGATGTCGAAGAAAACAATCCTTATATCTTTCCCATCATCCAGGGCTTTATTAAAAACGTTGGAAAGATATAATAATTGGTTTATAGTTGAATCTTTAAGTCTGAACCCTGATTGGTGATCCGAAAGCAAAGAACGTAAAAGGTTAATAATATGTTTGTATACACATCTCTCGAAAATTTTGCTTATTACGCTTAAAAGTGAGATAGGTCTATAATTACCAACAATACTTCTATCATCTTTTTTGAAGACAGGTATAACATTTGCTTGCTTCCAAGCTAACGGGTAATACGTTTGTGTTAAACTAAGATTAAATATAAAACATAGAGGTTTAGCTAAAATGCCTGAAGCCTCTTTTAGTAGTCTTGGACTTATACAATCGGGACCGCTAGATTTGTTAACGTTAATGATCTGCAAAAAATCTCGTACTTCATGTTCTTGAAGTACTATCTTGTCAAGGAAGTTTACTGGAATTGAATCGTCTTCGGGAACTGATTTATTTGCATCAGCTAATTTAGATTGTGATGCAAAGAAATTGTTGAAGGCTTCGGCTTTTTCACAGTCATCAAATACAATATTGTTATTTATAAGCAAAGGGGGGATATCAGAGTCCTTGGACTTAAACCCAACCACTTTAGACGCTGTCATCCACCAATTTCTTATATTCATAGTTTTAGACCGAAGCTTCTCCAAAAGACCGCCCATATATAGTTGTTTTTGTTTTCTAACTAAATTAATAGTTTTATTTCTAATTTTCCTAAATTTAGACCAATGGTCAGGAGAATCTGACTTCTTTGCTCGTTTGTGAAATATGTCACGCTTACGAATATAACGACGAATTTCGTTATTTAGCCACGGTGGATCAGACTTTCGCACAGTAATCATTTTGTTTGCCTATCTTAGACAATTCTGACTGTTGTCATTATCGCGATTACCTTGTGAAGCAATGTTTTTGTCCAGACATTTTACAGTTTCATAAGAACGACTATAGAATTATAAATATAAACATTTTAGACAATATCTTTCTACTGCTTAATGATATATGACTACCTTCTCTTTATAGGCTCAGTAAGGGTCATTATGTGACCTCTGAGAATGAACGTGAAACGTTGAAGTCCTAGTGAGTCCTAAGTATATTCTGTGTCGTATTTGTAGGTTCATCAAAATATGTGTCTTACTTTTTTATGTCGTACTTATTAGACGAATTAAAATATACGAAAAAATCAATTATTCCTTTACTGTTACATCTATTTTTACACAATTTTAGAACAGCTCTTTAAAGTTATTGACAATGAAAGGATATGGTGTAAATGTACGTGAGACAAAGTCTCTACAAATACATGGCAAATATACAAGCAATGTAACTTTTATTGTTGTTCTTCATCACGAAGTCACCATGAGAAACTCAACAATTAACTTTGCTCATACCTCATTGTAAGTTCAAGACGCGCCCCCCCNCCCCCCCCCCCCCCCTCCTAAGCACCGGTTTGAGCAGAATCCATTGTTAATTGGCGAACAAGGATGCGAGATCGTCAACAGTATAGTATCTACAAGGTACTTACTATTTCACAATCTGGATTACAATCTGAGTCGAAATTACACGTGACCATAATTCCATATTTATTCAAGTCAACAGTGTAGTAGTACAAAGCCGATACCTGAGAAGTGAAAGAAATATTGAATTTGCATTACATGGTCATAAATATGTAAAACCCATGGAGCTGTTAGAAATACGGTTAAAATAAAATACAATCTTGCTTTTCATTTGTAAAGCACATTTTCTTGCTATCTCGAGAACTAAGTTTGGCGACCAGGCTACTAATACTTTTGTCATAACTGTCCGATGTTTCAGTGAGCGTTCAAATAGAATGCGAAACTAGACAAAATACTCAACAACTACAAAGTAATCTTCTTGTATTTTAACTCAGTGGCGCTCTTCAGGGGCTTTTAATCCTACACCGGACATGTGCATCAGCAAAATAAATTGTAGTGTTTGTTATTATATATTTAAAAACATAAATATGAATTCATTTTAGAATCATTTTAATAGGTCGACATTGTAAGGTAGCAGTGCTATTTACAACTGTAAAGTGTCGAATCTGTCTATTGCGATGTATCCAGGGTCGTCATTATTGGTAAAGTATTCTGAAGTGTCAAAGAATGTTCAAAATTTATGACTTTAATTAAATTTGAATTAATCATGTAAATAACATAAAAAAAGTTTCAGACAGCTTTAAGATAATGCCTTTTAATCAAAATCCGTGAACAACTACAAAAGCGATGTTACTTGGCTTGTTTTTACCATCCATTTGTAGAGACTTTGTCTCATGTGCATTTACTCCATATCCTTTCATTCATCATTGTTATACCAAAATATGGTAGTTGGGATACTGAAAATTATGAGTAATTTTACTCACTCTATTTTCTGTTGAGCTAGTTTCAACAGTAAGTAATCCATCCGTATCTTTCTTGAGTACTGGAATTGCTGAAGGTGAAACAACATTGTCTCTGGTTAAATTCAAGGTTTTGGTATTGCCTTTATACGTAATCGGTAGGAGCAGCTCGTCTTTCAGTGCGCATCCTCCGCTACTAGTCTGTCTTTTGTGACGTGTTCGGTGTTCTACGACATTTGAAAGGTCCACAAATGCATGATCTGAAGAAAAAAATATTAAAAATGCATGAATGAAAGTGTAGGGAAAACAATAGGTCATCGTATTCGTTTAATGGAAAAGCTGTCGAATCTAGCAAGATTTTGACCACTTAATATGGTCTTTTGAAGGGAGAAAAGACAATGAGAGATTTTCTTATCAAACGATAGATTTTGCCGAAATGTAGTATAAAGTGTGTTAAAGAAACCATTTTGGAATGCAAGTGAGAACCGAACCGTCAGTCAAAAGAACGAACAATCCATGAACAATGGCAACATCGGAAACACTAAGAAACAAGGACACCACTTGAGTACGGGACGAAAACGAAAAATGAAGACACACATACCAATGAACAACTCGTACTCAATATAAACCATGGGTGAGATCAGGTGTACCGGTAAAGTAAGCTTCTACTGCTTCTTTTATACAAATATCTCTCCTTATTAAAATCGGAGTTTAAAAAGCGACATATTTTGCACACGCGCAGCATAAGTATTGCTTATTTCATTTGATGTATTACCAATCAACTATTCAAAATTTTAACAGAAAATTCCAATTGTCATTATACGCGCAATATGGATGTGCAGTTTTAGACACCTGAACCAACTTATATCGAAAATGAATGGGGAAAAGATCTACAAAGTCATGGACAAGGAATAGTCGCAATTAACAAATAATGTCTCATACATGTAAGCAATGCAGGGATATGGAGTAAATGAGGCATAGTCTCTACTAATACATTGCAAAATAAAGCAATGTAAAAATGCTTTTATTGTTGTTTTTCATCTTGAAGTCACCATGAGACCTTCAACGCTGAGCTGTGCTTATATCTTATGGTGATTTCAAGACGCCCCCTAGAACTGGTTAAAGCGGAATTTATGGCTAGAGGTCGCGCAATGCCACATCCATGTCACTTTACCCATGGATGAAGGGTCGTCAGCAAACATACAATTAACTGGCAAAATGTTCTTTACAATCGCTGTTATAACTTTTAGGGTGTAATTCTATCAATTTCTTTTGCTTTCGCAATTACTTAATATTCTGTTCAATTTTAAACTGCATTGTAATATCCTCTCCGGTATTATGTAAATTTAACTTGTGGCTCTCATTTTTGAACGACTCATGGTACAGACCTGAAAGTTTCTCCATACGATGTTTAAGTAATTAACATAGAATTTAGTGTATCAACTCTACAAATTACAAAAAATTTATTATATTTATAACTTTATTCACAAATGCACAATTATGCCCCTGAGGGCTGATGGCATAAACAAAATACAAATACAAAATATATTACACAAATACAATGAACTTATGCAGTCTGGGAGTCCACTTTCCTCAGTATTAATGACTTTTTTGATAAATGGAGCAACATACTGCATGCATTGAAAAGACGAAATCAAGATTTTTGTTTAATTTGTAAAATTCTGGGAAAATTTTACTTATATTTTTCATTAATTCTTTACGTTCACTTTCATATTTCGGACATGTGAAAAAATAATGAGTTTCACTTTCAATTTCATTTAAATTACAGTATTTACAAATTCTATTTTCTCTTTTGATTTTTTTTACCTACCTTTCTCTATTCACTTATTCGAATTTTGCATAAATTTTTTCTATTTTCATATTGCTTTTATTTTACTATACAATAAAATTTTGTTGCTTTCAGTTGCTGTATTTAATTTGTCAAAAAATAATTTCTCATAATTACTTTTTAGATTTAGTTTAATTTTCTTTGTGAAACTATATTTGTCTTTTTTATAATCAGTATTTGTTATTTCATTTAAGTCTATATTGTTAGATACACATACTTCATTTATAAAAGAAAACCATGTATATGTGCCCATTGAATGCAAAGATTTAGATAAACAATACCAATTTCTGTCACTATACCTGACTGTGAATCTTGGCTGCCCAGATCTTCCAACGGTATGGCAGAGACCAAATGAGAAAAACAGAGTAAAAAAACTAGGCTCATCCTTTGGTATAGAGTATTACATTAGAAATGAAGTTGTCTAGATCAAGTCACGATAAAAAGTTCAATATTCTTTTCTTGTTATTTATTTCTTTTTTTTCCAACAAACTGAAAATTTTCATGAGACTGAATACATTAACTGCCATTGTAAAACAAAAATCCTATACGTTGTCATATTGATTTCGATGGTTATAGGCATGGATTATACTTACATATTTTTTGTTCTTTGCATTGTTTACATTTATTTGACCTTCCACACTCATTACGAGAACCTAATGTCAGTCTGAAAAAAAAAATCCAACGACAGTGGCAACATTGGAAACATAAAGATACAAAAACATGACAGATGTACGGCACAGAAAAGAAATATGGAGACGCACATAAAGAAGAACAATACGGACCCAATGTAAAACCTCGAGTGAGATCATTTGCACCGGTAGAGTATTAAAGCTCTTTTGTTTCTTGTAAGATACCCGCCGTGTTGAAAATTAAAGTTGAATCGAGTTAGGGAAATAGATAACCTGTTGCGGTCCACAAGATCATGATGTCGACCGCAAAACTTCTGAAGTATTGACTTTAAGTAATGAGTAACATGCCAAATCAACAAGCTCTTTCAATATTATAAATGTTTGAAGAATTGTCTGAAAAACCTAGGAAATTACCAGATAATAGGTATCAAAACTATTACTTTTCTAGGTTTTATGAATATTCAAACTTTTCCTTTTATTTAATTAATCCTCATTTTGATAATCAAGCAAATAAACAAATAAAGGGATACAGGGTAAATTTACATGAGACAAAATTCTTATAAATACATGGTAAGATTAAGCAAATGGAACAAAGCTTTCATTGATGTTTTTCATCTTGCAGTCACCATGAGGCCTTCAAAAAAGAAAACACTCCTACCTCATAGTAAGTTCAAGACGGCCCCTAGCACCGGGTTGAGTGGAATTCACTTGCTAAATGTTGAACAACGCTACATCTATATTCTTTTTGTAAGTAAATGAACATTTTCACAAAAAATGAGTTCTTTGAATAGTGTACGACTAAAAACCTACCTTGGTATTAAGTTTGAACCTACATGTAGAAACAAGTATTCAATGTCAATAATGGAGAATCTTAACAGACACATCTAAACAACAATCCCACAAAAGGTCTTGCTAAATCGACGTTTTACAGGATACACAGATTTTAAAATCGACTAAAGGGCATTATCCTTTCTAGTAGTTTGCACTACAAGTGAGAAGAGTGTTATCAAAGTAATAAAGTAAATGAGAACCCAACCGCCAGTAAAAAATGAAAAGGCCTTAGCCCATGACAACTTCAGAAACACAGAGAAACAGAGACATCATATTAATAAGAAAACGAGACCAGAGACTGATCCTATATCACTCACCTCAAAAAAAGTTAAATTGCAGGTTTTTCTATGTTCTACATTGGCGCCCATGTTTTTGTCTTATAAAAACGAAATGAGCAATCTTTGTAAAAGACCTTCTCTTCATCATTCCCGTACAGTTTATTTAAATTTGCTACAATTAATTTCAGAACTGAGGATGAAACTGACGTTTCCCCATAGGGTCTAATACATTAGCTAAGTTTTATACTGTCTACAATGTTTTTTTTTGTCAGATCGGAACGGAATAAGCAGTAATTGTGAAGGACCTGCCCTACAACTTTTGGTAAGTTTGGTTGATTTTCTTTCTTTTTTTTTTTTGGGGGGGGGGGANAATATGATTTTCCCAGAGAGCCAATGTTAAACTACATGTATGTTCTGCGTCAGGGTTCATGATTTTGGCCTAATCATGAAAATTGGAATGACATGAATGATATTTGTAAAGGCCCAAGACTTTGTCATCCAATGCAGTTAAGATAGATTTGCTTCAAATATTTCAGAACACTTCAACAGATGATGACAATAATGTTTCCCCATAGGGTCCATTGTTGAAACAAGCTCCATGATGGCGGTCATGTTTTTGTCGAATCAGAACAACATTCGCAATTTTTGTAAAGATCCTTGCCTACGTCACTTCAGTTCAGTATAAATAACAAAATACAGAAGTTACTGTTAATTTATTTTCTGCATATGCGCATTTCGACAACTTATATCTCATCAGTGCAGATCAAACCAAAAGATTTGGAAGTCCATTAACCAAAAAACATGTAAAAGCTGATAGAGAACAAATAACCAAAAGGGTCTAAAAAGAAAAGCCTAAAATCGGATTAATTTCTTTAAAGTTTTAGAGCAGATAATGAAAAAGATGAGCAATTGTCAGAGAGGACCTACTCAACATTCTTGTAAACTTTGGTTGAATTTGCTCCAGGGGGAAATTATCAAAATATGATTTTCCAATAGGGCCAATGTTAAACAATTCCTCTAAAGTTTCGTTGAAATTGCTTCACTTGTTAAGAGGAGGTGATGAAAATGATGTTTTTCCATGGGGTCCAAGAAGTATAATGTTTCATATAAGTTTATACATACATGTATTTTCTCGGATTGGAGCAAATTGAGCAATTTTTATAATAGACTTCTCATACTTCATTCCTGTAAAGTTTGAATGAATTTGCTTCAGCAGCTTAAAAAAATTATCAAAATGTGAAAATTTAACGGACGACGACGCCAAATGATGGCTGAAGCTCACAATAACCTTTCGGGTCAGATGAGCTAAATATGGGAACACTCATACAGATGAACAACACAGACCCAATTAAACCAGGAGTGAAATCAGGTGCACCGGTACCGTAGGCATCTTATGTTCGTGCGCATGAAAAATGTCGATTCCGATAATAAATTCAAATCTAGCCGTGGTAAAAAAAAATGCTAAATGGAAAGATCCGCTGTCATGTCGGAAACTGATATCCACAATATCGTGATGTCGATCGTAAAGCTTCAAATGACTTTAAGTCATCGGTAGCATATCCTTCTTTAAGTAGTCTATTTGTAAGCAACATAGATCTACCGAGGGAGTCAAAATATCGACAATGACAACAGGTCCTTGAGTGGTGAATGAGGTGGGAAATGTAAAATCTATATCGCTATTGGAATTTTACTGTGGGTCGCTATGGGATATCTGTTTCCCAGATGACAACAGATCTTTCCCTCTACAATAAAAGTTTGTTTTTCCTCTATCGGATTTGACTTTACTAATGGAGTTGGCATGTTTAACACGGTGGGTGTCTTATAAGAAGCAGAAGATGCTTACTGTACCGGTCCACCCGATCTCACCCATTGTTTTATTGGGTCCGTATTGTTCATCTGTATGTGTGTCTTCATTTTTCTTTTTTTTCCCGTTCTCAAGTAGTGTCCTTGTTTCTTAGTGATTGTTCGTTCTTTTGACTAACGGTTCGGTTCTCACTTACTTTACTACATAGAAAATGGAAGTAGTGAGGTCATCGCGTTTGCAATCCAGCTTTGTTTGCCGTCTACATCTGTTGTTATATTTCAGGTGAAGGTCAAGCAATGAGGCAGATGTGGAAGTGTCTGTAGTTTCCTAAATTTCGGGGTCTTTTAGATAAATGAGATGAAGACGAACAAAATTGAGTGACAAAATATCATCTATACTACAGATGCTAAAATTAAAGAATTGGACTAGAATTTTTATCTTGAAGCCCTTTAATGCATTTAGCCTCAAAAGAGTGGAGAAAGAGATCGGCTAAAAAAGGTGCACAGCTTGTGCCCATTGGAATTTCGATTGTCTGTTGAAAAACATGTCTTCTAAAGTGGACAGATGTATTGTCAACCACAAACTCCAACATTTTAATCACTTCTTCATCTGTATATTTTTTCTCCGATTCGGAGTCTTATTTCACAAAAGTATGTTTGTTCTTCATATGTGTAGTTCGGCAACTAATGTCTCTTCTGTGCAGATCAAATCAAAACATTTGGAAATCCATGAACCGAACTATGTGTAAAGCTAAATAGAAAACAAATTACCAATATGATCTAAATAGAAAAATAACAAGGCTATGTAGCAGGGAGATACTCCTTAGCTATGTAGCAGGGAGATACTCCTTAGTTTTGAACAAAATTTTCTAAAATTAAAGATAATGAAATCGATTTTCGCGCCAGCACTTTCGGGAAAATGATCTAACGTTTAAGATGTCAATTTTTCAATATCAACATTCCATGTACATCGTTCCCAATATTTTAGACATACCTAACAAGTATAACATTTAGAAATCAGTTCGATGTTCAGTTTCTATACATTAATACAAAACAGCGCATTTCATTTGTTCATGTATTAGAAAAAAATTCATGTCGCAAAACGCGGCTCCTAAGATTTGATAAAGATGATGTAAATAATATGATTCAAATGTGGGACCGATTTTTCAATTGTACATTCTTTTCGATGTCAGTTTTAGACTGGAAATTTTAAAATGCGAAGCAGTCATTTAATGACTAAATATTGGGGAGCACTGGCTGCTGGTTGTATTTTGTTATTTATTACCAATTAGCCGATGCCGCTAGTGATGGACTGTTAGTCCCTTAGGCTATTCACCAAATACAATAGTTACTACAAATGATTTTTTCCACTTCGACAACTTATGTCTCTTCAGTTCAGGGCAAATTAAAACACTGGAAAACCGTGTGAAATCTGATAAAGAACAAATTACCAATAGAATCAAAATAGAATAGCTAAATCATCTAGGGACAGAGGGAGACACTAATTAGTCTAAAACTATTTTCCAAAATTTAGATATTGCAAGTTTAAAAATAAAAGTTATTTTCGAGCAAACACCGTAGTATTGGCTGCTGGATCAGTGAATACCCTCAGGGACTACCAGTTCACCAGGAGATTCATCGGCCAAGTGGTTATAAATAGCAAAATACCGAAGTGTGTTTTTGGTTTCTGCATATGGCCATTTCAACTACTTACGCCTTTTCAGTTTAGATCAGATCAAAACATAAATTGTTTAACTATAGCTGTCTTGAAAAATGAGTCACTTCAACATTTGTTAGAGTAATGACTTTGTAAGCAGTCAATATGAATTACAAAAATTAATGATTTTCACATTTTTCTCCATTGTGTCTCTGAAAAGAAAAATGATGTTACATTGATAATTTATTCATCCGCATGATTTGTTGGAGAATACAACCACGTATTAGTCTATAACAATGCAATTGCCTGTAGTTGTAAATAAAGATATATAAAAAATAATAAGTCCAGCAGTAAAACCCTGACAAAAATTGACTTCAATGTCCCGAGAGAACACACTCCTATATAATATATCGTTTCAACCCTGTTGCCAATTTTTTATGGACCAAATTTGAAATATCTGAGGTCAAAGGTCAGATGTATAAAAATTTTAAAATTTGGGCTAGGTATTTAACCAATAGTCAAGAAATACGGAAATGAACTACACGAAATAAAATAACGTAATAAGTACTCTTTGATACTCTGCACAGATGAATATACCGTCTTAACTGTTTAATGACGTTAGAAGACACTTTTCTATATGCACTTGTACAATTTACTATAGAAACAGTTCCTATTGACTACAATCTCAATACATTTACACACACACACACACACACACACACACACACACACATATATATATATATATATATATATATATA
>MJUU01049495.1:51585-66883 GCA_002080025.1 Modiolus philippinarum
TATATATATGGTAACGACCATGTCCTCGACGGATGTTTAGGGCAAAAACGTTTAAAATCAGATCGGAGAAGACACAGATTGCTACCATAGAAGTTGTCACAAAGGCTGTTAAGACAGTGAAAACACTAGTAATTGTGACCCCAAGAGCCACGAAAATTTTGCAACTTATAGTTGATCAGTTCTTCTGCCCATGTGGTCGTCCGATCACAGATCAGTCCGCCTGTTACATAGTATATGAACTTCATCTTTTTGTCGCTTGATGTAGAATTTTTCACATGTCCTGGTAATTTGTTGTTAGTGACTGCTGAACTGAATTTTGAACTTTTGGTCGAATCATTGCTTTTTTTAAATAACATTATCCGAGACATCGCCAAATTTTGCCAGGAACTGCGGACAATTTCATCACCACTTTAAAAAGGTAAACCATAAAAGACAAAAAGAACTTCGAGGCATTTCTCAAAAAACCAACTGACCTTCATTCAATGAAGCAGATTAAAGAATGGCCCAAGAATTAGAAAAAGGCCACAACATCATAAGCTTTGACCAAAAATTTGTTCAAAGTTTCCTGACTAGAAGATTCGTAAGCTAAGCTAAAAGTCGTAGAGATTCAAGTGAAAATGATATTGACAAAAAGGTCATTGCTACTTTTCGTAATAGGAAAAAAAAGAGTCTGAGCTTGCCAGAACGAAGAGTACTTATTATGGCAAGATAATTAGAAAGGATCCTTACAGGAAACTGAAGAATGGAATCAGAATCTACTTGAAGGACTGGAATGACAATAGATATGGTTGTCTGGCAACCGATTTTTACCGTGGAAAGAAGGTTCAGTAAGCAGAGTAACTGAGGACCTGTCCCTAGGAATATGAGGCAATAATCAGAAATAACAATGCCAGGAACTTTCCTCCTCCTTCAAGAAGCAATTGCTAGGAGAAACCAGCACTTGTAAGAGAGAAATCTTTGGTCCACTTTCTACGCCGATTCAAAATGAGTAGTACAAAAAGCTGGCGAAACTAAACCTAGATTCAACTGTTGAATCAAGGTTCTTTTCTTGATCGCTCCAAAATGAAATTAGGAAGCAAGACTGAAAGATGTTCGTAATTTCCAAAGTCTGTACCACTAGATAATGCTATAGTTGTAGCAATAGCCAATCTGTAACTTTTGGTGGTAGAGTGAGTAAAACCCTTATCATTGAGACTTAGATAGGATCAAAATATAGATATATATATACCTGAATACTGCCGAATGAATCTCCCAATCCGTGTTGACTGGAGCCAGAAACCTGCTGGAAGATTGAACCGGCTTCGAATGTGTCTTAATAAAAGACGAATCTGTTTGATGCACATGTGAAGAATCTCTTTGGCAAACAGAAACAGAGAGTGAAAGATTGTTCCTCTCTGATTTTGCAGGTAGGCTACCATTGTTGAATTGTCGGTCGTCAGAACAAGATGACTAGCTAACAACTGATGTCTGAAGTGAGAAAGGGACAAAATAGCTGCCCTCATCTCTATAAGGTTGATGGCACAGGGGGGAGACAAGGGACATCCTTGAGAACATTGTCATGTAAGGTTCGCCTTCTGAGATGAGCTTCCCAATCCTGAGACGCTGAAGTACAATGTTCTAGCAAGTAGAACTGGAGTGGACAAAAGTTAAGACGTCTCAAGGGAACCATATCTGCTATGGAGCAACGGCAGAAGAATACCGAAAGACAAGGGAAGCGATGACCCCAAAATCGAAGTCCAAAGACATGGCAAAAACGGCAACAGAGAAAAACAAAGACAAGGACGCGAGACAGCTAGCGGCACCCGTCACACTATCAGTGAGTCAACCCAAGGTTGAGTCCAATCCGTGAGTTGACGAATGCCATAAGACTAGAAAACTGGTAATCTGAGACTGTTTATTGAGACAGTATTAACTGCACCATCTGAACCAGAGACTGAAACTTGTCCGGAGGCAGAACAAGATCAATATCTGTCCTGGTTGAATATATTCTGTTCTGAATATATTCCACTTCCCCAGAAAAACAAAGCCCAGAGAAGGAATTAACTCCTCTTTCGTGAAAAAGCTTTAAAAAGTCCGAATTAGGGAAACAAAAAATAACTGGATCATACTCCTTCAGTCCAGATAACCATGACTCTGAACGACCTGTGTATTATAATGAGAGAGAACAACTTGGAAAATTTGGTGAAAGCAAAGGGAGCTATAGCTAGGCCGAAAGGTGGAGACCTGATCTTGTCCCACATAAAACGGAAATATTTCCTGTAAAGAGCTATTAGACAATGGAAGCATGCATCTGCTAGACAATGGAAGGATGCATCTGCTGTCTCCAAAGAAGTGGTCCACATGTCTTGAGACACAGAAGCTAGAATGGATCTTTTGGTTAGTATTTTGAAATGTGGAACTATCAGATATGTGTTGAGAATAGACGGGTCTATGACCTTGCTCATGCCTCTAGTTTTCTTGGCAACTAAGAAAATTCTGGAGTAAAATCCTGGAACCAGGCAAGAACTTCCTTTATTGCTGCTTTCAGTCCTATAAAACTGAAAGGAGAGGGACCTAAGGATCCACCCGAACTGAAAAAGAAACCAGAATAGCTGAAAGGGGAGCCAATGCACTGAATTAAATACCTAGACCCCTTCGAAGTATTGATAAATTCCGATGCTCTTTTGTGATCTTCTCCCACTGATCTAGAATGTTGGCTAACCTCCCTCCTACTGGAATATTGTGGAAAAGAACAGAGAAATCCTCTTCCAAAGGAAGTGTCAGTATCAAATGATGGGAAAACGATCTAACGACGAGAACTAGACTTCGTACCATCTTCGGGAAACTTTTTGGTGGTTTAGAAGGAGTAGTAGCAGTATTCTTTAGACGAATGGTCATTTTCTTCTCAGAAGGAACAAACGTACAAGCCTTGGATATTTCGCGAAAGGATATGGAGTAAATGAACATGAGACCATAACACATATGTTAGTTCCAACTGCAATAATTTTAATGAGCTGTATGGCCATTTCGGAAATTAATTCCTCATCAGCAGCACTAGAATCTAAATAAAGGAAATCCATAATTTCAAAAAATGTTTAAAATGCATAGAACCAAACGAAATCCGAATAATCAGTAATATGGATGTAGGAACATTGCGTTTCCAAACAATCACTCTGAAATTAACACCGACAGGTTGATGAGCTTTACTTATCTCGACTTTAACATTTTCTAAAGGTAAGAGAGACTTTAAAAAGCATCTATTCAGAATTTCATGCCGTTTTGAAAATGTGAAATTACCAATTGAGTCCAAAATAAGACACTACGAAGCACCAAAAGCCTTGTCAACTTTGTGTAAAAAACGCTTTTAACTCTTAAATAACTTCTCCCTTTATATTCAGAAAAAGAGCTCTTGCTGCCGCCATATAATATTCTGATGGAGTTTATCTCTAGTGCAGTCCGTGAAAAGATTCCCTGTGTTTGAGGTGTATGCTCTTTTTATTTTGACAGTTATGGTGTACTTTTTCATGTGAGAATTTCTCATTTGAATGCACTATCGAAATTCAACATTTGGCTTTCTTGTTTTGTAAAAATTAAACTATTTTTTCTGGCCATCTGTATAGATATTGCCCACATCTCCCGATTTTACTTGCCAAGTTTTCTTACAATAAACCCAATGAGTGCCTTGTGATCGTTTATATGTTGTATTGTCTATTTGTCCCTTTGTCAGGCAACGGATAACATTGTTTGTAAGAGTACTTTGCCCGACATGTTATGCTTGTTGACGACCCCACATCCATAACAAACAGGATGCAAAACAGTGGATACATAGATGTAGCGTTGTTCAACTTTTAGCAAGTGAATTCTGCTCAAACCGGTATTAGGGCTGTCTTGAACTTTGAAGTTACCGTAAGAGCGTTGGTCTTTGTTGAAGGCCTCATGGCGACTTAAAGATGAAGAACAAAAATGAAAGCGTTGTTCCATTTGCTTGATCTTACCATGCATTTATAGAGATTTTGCCCCTTGTACATTTACTCCATTTCCTTTAATTTGTTCTTTTAACTCTAAAGTACCTTCTCCCTCCATATCCAGTAAAAGATCTCTTGCTGCCGACATATAATATTCTGCTGAACGAAGAACATGGGAAGTATTTCTCAGCAAATTCTAAGATTTGGAATAAAGGCATTATGTTAGACGCAAGCAATCAACCGGTTTGGAACCTAAAACATTTGACAATTTTGTCACAATTAGGTACTATCCTTCCCAAGGTAGAATTAAAGGTAGGAAAATCTTTAACTGAAAAATAAAAACGCCTTTAGAGGAAGAAGAACCAAAACCTGAACTCTACTTCTCTAAAGTGTCATAACCTAAAACACTATTAATAGTGAGCAGACTTGGTTGACGAAGCAAATGCGAATGTAGCCATGCCCCTCATAAAGGAAACCCTAGATCTAAGATGGTCTGTAGGATCAGAACCTGGACCAGTTTCTGCTGTAGATTTTTCATCGTTCTGTTCTGTGACAGAAACGGAGGAGACAAACTTTCAGTATGTAACACCTGCTTGTTCAGGTAATCATCGTCAAGGAACTGATGTTCTTTACTACCTGAAGCGGAAACACCACTTACAGTTGGAATAGGAGTTGTACTGAAAGGAATAGCTCTAAACGCTGCTGATCATGAAGTACTGGTTTTATCCTTAGCCACAGAAACCTCTAAAACAGAGAGGCGAGAGTAGAAGTGGCAAAAGACACTGTAAGAATTCCCTGTGCCCTCAGAACCTAAGTTCTGAATTGGAACTGCTTGGCTGGATTCTGCAACAGAAGTTTCAGGAGAAGTACCAGCCAAGTTAATAATAGCTATTGCATTGTCACTACTCACTACTGGGTAGGGAACTGAAATGTCCCCAGAAACATCTGACACAGTGATAGAAATGAAGGAGTGCCATGAATGCTGTTATTAGAATTCATGACTTCTATTTTCGGTTTTCCAATTAGATCACCGTTTGAGAGTTCACACTGATAGTGCTTTAGTTTTTATTGTTGTATTTGTAGTGTTTGCGGTTTGTGTTTGTGGTTGTGTAGCGTCTTTGGTCTTCCGTCTTCTGGTGGTCTTACTTTTGCCGTGTCTCTGGACTTTGGTTTATGTAATCTTGTTGTTTGTTCCTTTGGTATTCTACTGTCGTTGTTTAAACGTCGAATTTTGCAAAAATAAAATAGAAAGCACTTCAAATAAATAGAATGTGTGAAAATACTATGCAAAATTATCTATACTTGTAACTAGATTATCAATAAAACATGTATAAAAAATAAATCGTTTTCACCTGTGTCTTTTCTGAGTTTATGATGCTAAGCTATTTAATGCCATGAAAACGTAGCACACGACAACCAAAAATTTTAACCTTCTTACTATTTTAGGCCCGAGATCTAGTTTTGTTTTGCCCGGGGCCATCTTGAAATGACTAAGAGGTCAAAACTTTCGACAAAATTTGTTTTCCACATTTTTCATTATCTAAACAGTTGAAGGTAAAGCCATTTATTCAACAAACCATCTTTGGCATTGAATTTGATCTCAGTGACCAATCAGAAAGCCGCCAAAGAATATTTGTCCTTCATCAGTACTATAAACACTTCCTTTTGTTAAAAGAGATGAGTGTGTGCGAACATATACAAGATCTCCTTTGTGACAGTATATAAATATATTCCCTGTAGAATAATCGTGGTTACACGATTCCTTCGCATCTGTGATTATAACGCCTTCTATTTCAGTATTTCTCACAATTTCCACGGCGCTATACATGTGACAATTGACGTGAGTTGAGTAAAAAAACGTATAATATCCATCACGTGGTACGGTAAACATACCGGAAATCGGATTATATTCTCCTGTGTTTGTTTTCACGACATCAAAAACCAGGGGGTGATGAACACTAGGACTTCTTTCTGATTGGCTCATGTATGCATAAAACCCAACCACAGATTCTGTTGCGGATGTTGGACTAGGCAGCAGGAGTCTACTGTCTGAAGAAAAAATAATTTCAATTATTAGAAAGATTATCAAGGAATAGATGTAAAGATGAATTGTGACTCGTAGCATGAATCCGTTGAAAGCCCGGCAACCGCGAAAGTATATATGAGGGCTGAAGGTCGTGACCACGCATGTAGTTCAGTTTATGTTATCAGGGCGTTAATCAAAAATGTAGTTTAACACCATCATAAACTGTTTAAATGGCTTCATGAGACAACATTCACCAGGAACAAATACAGTGCGCCATCGAAGTATATTCATGTACTAGTTAGTATACTAACAAGTAAAAAATAAGTTTTTTCCATACTTGTAACCCTAAAATTTCAAACAAAAATTATACAGAATTTGTGACCATCCTAATTTCCAAATAAATACGATTTGAAGCTAATCTTTTGGGAGATAAGGTGTCTCTTATCTGAAATACAGTAAATTATATAACACTAGAACCTCGTAACGCAGAGCAAAAAAAAAATGAATATTCACCAGAAATTGTAAAGTCCAAGAGCCAATCACATAACCATGCGAAATTGAAAACAATCGTTAAATACAGATCTGCATAATAAATAAAAGCTAAATTTATTTGGGTTAAAATCAGATAGATCTCCATGCAACATTATACCATACAATCTTGCTATATTTGAAGCAATTCAGAATTATTGTGGCCCTCCTCCTTTTCATTGAATGTATCTTGGGTATCTAAAGGTAGTATAAATGTCTATGACAGATGTAATTAATATTTTTGTAGTGGAACAGAAGTGTCATATTTTCAAAACATGAAATAAAAATAACAGACCAGCGTTGAATTGAAATTTAAAATTTAACGCTTAAACTTTAAAATGATCGAGAAAATTCATTGTGAATGTATAACTTTAATAATGTCCTTTAAACCTTTTCAGTGCACTGCCTAAAATTATGGGTCTACGTCGAATTAAAATATGTTTCAATTTCTCTATCTCTTGCAGGATTTCTTTCTTGCATTTTAACAACCGTTTGCTTCTCAGTGCGTCTTGTTTTAATGAGGAAATTACCAACAGAATTATAAAAATTTAATTCGAAATACTTACGTTTTGAGAATTCAACCGAATGATTATTTCTGGTAATTTTTTAATTCAGTGCACATAGTGTATGAAGCATATGAATTTGAATGACTAAGTCACAGGAAATTTCAACTTCACTAGAAAGTTTCAAGAGAGTAAGTAACTTTGCGCAAAGTTATTTCCTAATATTAAAGTTTCATGAAGGCATATACATTGTCGGATCTACCACCGCTTTTGAATTTTTGTCTTGAAAATACTCGATTTCTATCTTTACTTAGGAGGCATACCATGTCGAAATTATCATCTGGAAACTAATCGAAGCTGAAAGAGGAAAATTCCCAAAACAAAGCACCTCAGATGTAATATAAATAGAAGCAACATAATAAAAACAAAACAAACTAACTGAACAAAAACGCCACAAGCAGTGCGAACCCTTAAAAAACTGGAGGTTTTATTACGGGCTACGGGAGGTGCTACGAGTGGCAACCATTACACTGCGAGATTAAATAAGGTTGTCAAAGGTATGTTGATCAAATTAAAATTCATGATGTATCTTTCGCAGGGGCGTGTCTACCTCTATAAGTATTCTCACGGTAATGCAAAAAGTCAGATAATCTACCAATGTATAAAAATACAAAGAAGAAAATACTTGCTCCTAAGTACACTGGTATTTCCAGACAAGGTTCGTTTTTCACTAGCATTTATATTTGAGCCATTTTCTGCGCAAAATTTATCCCTGTTCTTGATGACAGAAACTGTAATGTTTTCCATTTCCGTAACTTTCGCTTTTAAATACAACAATTCAGATTTCATTTCAGTTATCATACCATCTTGATAACGAATTTTTGTTTCATGTTGTCCATATTGTTCATTTTGCTTATCTAAACATTCTTCCAGTTCTTTATTCTTTTGATGGTAACTTATAATAGTATTTTCCAAATGTTTGATAAGGTCATTTTTATCATTAACTAATTTTTCTATTCTTGAAAGTTTTTCATTGAATGCCATCTCCATTCGTGCAAAATTTTCTTGTAAATTCTGTTCAGTTCGAGACATTTCGAGTAAATTTCCATTATTTTCATCAAATAAAGAGCCCACTGTTACTTTCGCCAGCAAGAAAACGAAACTAAAACTTAAAACTAGCTTTACACTCCTGTGCACAATGTCCATTTTGTGCAGATCGAGTTGTCTTATCAGCAATGTATATATTCTGATAAACAAATTATGCAAAGTTGAAAAACTGCACTCATATTGACGTTTTGGTACTGTGAAAAATTGTGTATTCGTATGCGACATACATGATTGCTTGTAAATATATTGTGCTTACAATTTACTTAAATGAAAATCAAGTCACATAGTTATGGTCTTAGAACTAAGTCTAAAGTGACAGTAGCCAATAAGTTGTGAAAAGCTGTGAATTGTTGTCTTCATATGTTACGTGTGAATACTCAGAAATGAGAAGTTCACTATAATAAATTCAAAATCATCAAGTAGTCAGACGTTAGATGACAAGCGTCCTGGGTTATCAGGAAAGGGTAAAGGTCCAGGCACGAGTCTAACGTTAGTATATTAGTGTTTTTTCAGCTTCGTTGGAAGAATGAAATTTATATTTCTCTAATTTCCATACAGTTTTCACCTTTCCTGAACGGTGCGGAAACATTTGTTCTCCTCTCTAGAGAGGAGAACAAGTTTCGTGAAATTTTCCGCCAAATTTATTCGGAATACAATCCTCGGCGTTTTTCATTCAGTCATTAGAGAAACAGTTTCCATAACTTAAACACGTTAATTATGAAATTTCTCATATCTCGTTAAATAAATTTTGAAATGTTTAAAAGCTCGGCAAGCCTCGCTTTCAAATTTTTGCAAAATTTATTTAACTTGATGTGAGAAATTTCATAATCAACTAGTTCTCGTTATGGAAACTATATATAAAAACAACTCAAGTAGAGCATTTTCAGAGATAAAAGACCATCATTTCCTAATTTGTTACGGAAATTCAATTTTTTGACAAATGACTAGATTATGATGCGTCTTTTTGTAAACAAGATTGCTACACGTAGCTATGTCCCCCGCCGCCGCAGTAAAGTCGATAAAGTCCCATAACTCAAGTAAAATTTTGCGAATCAAAATGGTGGCAAGATATGATCAACTGCATTAGGTGGCAAACAGTTAAGCAAAATCCCTTAATTGGATTTTGAGGAGATGTGTCGACAAAGTCTTCTTATGTTGTAGTATGCATTAAGTCGATAAAGTCCCATAACTCCCGTAAAATTTGTCCAATCGAAATGGCAGCATAATATGATCAAGTACATATGGTGGCAAATGTTCAAACTAAATTTCAGCATAATCCGTTCAGTGGTTTCCGAGGAGTTGTGCCCACAGATTGTTCCTAAGCTGTAGCACGCATTAAGTCGATAAAGTCCCATAACTCCTTTAAATTTGACCAATCAAAATGGCGATGCGATATGATCTTGTACATATGGTGACTAACAATCCTGTAAAATTATCATGAATTTGGACTAGCAGTTTCTGAGGAGTTGCGTCCACAAGATTTGCCATTGTATAACAATGTAGAAATAATCAAAGTCCCATAACTCCCACAAAATTTGACGAATCGGAATGGCGATGCTACATGATCTAGTACTAATGAAGACTAACAATCCTGTAAAATTTGAAGGAATTCTGGAAAGTGGTTTCTGAGGAGTTGCGTCCACAAGATCTCCATTTGTATAGTATTGCTAAAAATCGTCAAAGTCCCATAACTCCTATAAAAATTGACGAATCAAAATGGCGGTGCGATATGATCTAGGACATATAGTGACTAACAATCCTACAAAATTTGAACAAAATCCAATACACAGTTTCCGAGGAGTTGCGTCCACAAGATCTCCAGTTGTATAGTATTGCTAAAAATGGACAAGTCCCATAACTCCTATAAAAATTGACGAATCAAAATGGCGGTGCGATATGACCTAGTACATATAGTGACTAACAATCCTACAAAATTTGAACATAATCCAATACACGGTTTCCGAGGAGTTGCGTCCACAAGAAAGTGTGACAGACAGACGGACGGACGGACGGACGGACACGCGGACGCAGACCATTACTATGTCCCACCGTCGCGGTGCGACGGGGGACAATAAAAACATTTATGACCCGGAAAAGATTTTTTCCTAGAGCAAGAACTTATGTTATTCCTTGTTATTTTGAAATCATATTCATCGCTGTAAAAGAGTGAAGGGAACTGCACAACGATGCATGGATACAAATATAACTTTTTTCTGTCATATGAACACACGTGTTCCTAAAGTCGGTAGAAGTAATCAATTTCTTATTACTTTTGAAGTTTTCGAGTTCAAAACTGACCGGCATTGACATTCAGTCAAATAGTCAAGTAAATCGTGTTTCCTTCACCCTTCTGTTTTTGCATTTTTTTGTTTAAAATAAAAGAAAAAGAGCACATTTTTTTTACAAAAAAGCAAAATCGCATCGCTTACAATAATGTTATAAAAAGTAAAGTCTCCGCGGCACTTAGTGTCTCGCTGGCTCAGTAAGTTGCCATTATAACTTTTGCCTATATTAATATATGGTTGCTAGGAAGAATTCAAAAGGACTGACTGGTCTTTAGGAGGTTCAGGGAAATTACCAAAATTGGTAACTAACTATTAAAATTGCCGTCTTCCGACTGAAATGTGTTTAGAAAAGTATGGTTACTAGGAAGAAAAAGAATATTTGAAAGTTTCTGGAATTTTACCACAATTGCAATCAAATGATTTGATTTAAATGACTGTTTTCACTGAGATGAAATTGCTAGGTAATTTCCAACATTACGATATTTTGAGCGTTTTTTTAGCGTTATTGGAATTGACTTTTTTTCACTGAAATGTATTGAAAAAAGTATGGTATGGCTGCAATGTAGAAAGAAAAAAATAATTGGATCCTTGAGAGTTCAAGGAAGTTTACCAAAACCGGTTTCAAAAACTTTTGAAACTCTTTTGAAAAAAAAAATGTTTGACTGAAATTCATTTAAAAGGGAGAATTTCTAAAAATTCTCGACGTCTTAGAGAGTTTCATGAAACATACCAAACATGGAACCATATTATTTAATTCTTTAGTGTCAAAAGTTATGTTTGGTACCCAAGAATTGCTAAAATTTATGATTTATATTGTGACTGTCAAAACAATTATTCAACAGGCTTAAATTATGGTAGGTTTACACTGCCAATCTAAGCAACTCGACCGAACTCGATCTATGAATATTCATCGATTGGGACACTGATCTTGAATGCTCGTGTTCGGTCTACTGACCAAATCGGGGCGATCTACTTACCAACTCTGCTGACTCGAGCTGTATTCCCGAATATTTTTGACATGTCAAAAAATATCATGAAGAGGTTGTGTGCATTATATGTCGAGAACAGGCCGGGAATCAATCTTAGTCGTGAAGAGGTCGAAAAGGGGTCGGCCTTGATCGAGTTTCAAAATTTTAGTCGATCATGCCGATTTCTTCCCGACTTTAACTCATTCGCTTCTCGATTTATGCATAGGTACCTGTGGACAGCCCCTCCCCCTGTTTGTGACAATCGGTATTTTTATTTTCATACTCGATTAATCATTTATTTATTTATTTTTCAAATAGCATACATATTTGTCACACTTATTTATGTGGAAAATCGATTATATGCCGTTTTCTGATAAGCCCGGCTTAATTATATCAGAAAACCGGGCTGATCAGAAAACGGCATATAACACTAACAGATTCACTAAACACATGCATTCAAGAATAAAATGTTATTTCTTCCGAGCAGGTTGGTACTCTTATCACAAGATTTGATTCAAGCTAAATGACATAAGAAAAATGCGATTTTGAACATTTGTAACATGTACTGAAAGATAAAAAAAAATCTTTTAGATTTGCACCGGATTTTTATACAGAATGCAGGTTTAAAGCTATACACGGAAAACTACTGTAAATCTAGTTACCATCCATATCATGTGATGATATGTCTTCTGTTTTATATATCAGATTAGTCCTACATGTAATGACAGGAAAATCGAACAGTCGCATTCTGACGCATGATGAGGAGGATGACCTGCTAGTATGTGAAAGCGAACATTCATTCCTCTATAATGATGACTTTGAAGCATTTGCTATTGTCTAACCCAAAATACGCGCCCGCCTTCTCTGCTACTCTATATCTATCACAGTTATCATCTTTTCCTTGAAGCATCAGCCACATGGGCCACAAATTTTGCTGCTCTACCACCATGCTGAACTGTTCCCTGAATTTTCACGTTTTATCCCCATATACAAACGTACTAACAGGACAAAACTCGAGCACACTCGACCATTTCACGATCTTCTCCCGACCAGGTCTAGTTAATCAAACACAAATTGGGCTATGATCTGGCTCAATTTGACAAAGTCCGTTTCGTAGAATGATGGTCGAGAATAAGCCGTATGTGAATCGTAAAGAGATTGAGAATGGTCGAGTGTTAGTCGTGTTCAATCGGGTTAAGGCCGAGTGGACATTGTAAGCTAGCTCGATCAATGAATTTTATGACGTTGATCGGGATAAAACAGCATGGTCGAGTTGATCGAGTTGGTCTGATCGGCGGTGTAAACCTAGCATAAAAAATTTAATAATATGGTTCCATCTTTGGTATATTTCCTGAAACTCTCCAAGACGAGCAACTTTTAGAAATTCTCCCTTTTGAATGATTTTTAATTGACTATTGTCCGTATCATAAAGTAGTGCAAGGGGGCGAAGTATTTGCCACTACGAGTTCAAGGAGTATCAAATCTTGTGCATCACAAGCTAGTCACGGTAATTTCATGTTCAACTGTGATTGTCAAAACTGTTATTAAGCAGGCTTAAAGTTGAACACGAAATGTCTGTGACTAGCTTGTGATCTACAATATTTGACACTCTTGGAATTTGCATGGTGGCAAATACTTCACCCCTTAGACTTATTTATGATACGGGCGATAGTCACTTCATGCCTGAACAAAACAATGCAAATGCTTCAACATTTTTACGAATTGACAAGCAATAATTGTTTACTCTGAAAGTTGATTACGTAATCCACTGTTTTAAAGCTTTGTCACTCCTTGACATAGATGGTGTAATATATTGAAATGGATATTAAATAAAAGAAATCCAAAAAAAAAAAACTCACTTGCAAACAAGAAAAAGGATATACAATGGCAATTTCGGGTTGTGTTAATGTCAAAGTTAACGATAAACAAAAGTTCTCAAGTAGAAATACTGGGTTTCAGGGGACCTATGTTCAAATTCATGATGCTTTTATTATTCAGTATCGGAAAATGAAACTACTTAGCCTAAGCCTTTATTCAAATGATCAATATATAAATTTTAAATATTAAATTCGAAAGACATGGTTTTTGTCTAGGTATCTCACTATACAAATCCTTGTGAATGTATCCAATTTTTCTCAGTGAAATTGATGATTAATGTATTGTTGAAATGGTGTCAAAAACTGATTTGTCTGCATGGCATATAAACAATATATTTATATTGAAAGAGAAATATATAGTAAAGATTATAAAAGCATGAAACTGTAGCCCCTTTTGCAAAAAAAAGGGGAAATTTTGAAAATATATATAATGCAAGGACATGTAATATACGTCCTTTATAAAACAGGACAATGTTTTTTATTCTTTCTCTTTTAATTATTACGGAAGCGTATTGATGCCACACGAAGAACAAAAATATCTCATAATTATGAGATAATATCTCATAATTATGAGATAATATCTCATAATTATGAGATATTATCTCAAAATTATGAGATAATTATCTCATAATTATGAGATAACATCTCATAATTATGAGATAGTATCTCATAATTTTGAGTTAATAAGTCATAATTATGAGATAACTATCTCATAATTTTGAAATAATTATCTCATAATTTTAAGATAATTATCTCATAATTATGAAATAACATCTCATAATTATGAGATACTATCTCATAATTATGAGATATTATCTCATAATTATAAGATATTATTTCATAATTATGAGATATTATCTCATAATTATGAGATAATATCTCATAATTTTGAGATAATTATCTTATAATTATGAGATCATTATTTCAAAATTATGAGATAGTTATCTCATAAATATGACTTATTAACTCATAATTATGAGATATTATCTCATAATTATGAAATAATATCTCATAATTATGAGATAAGATCTCATTATAATGAGATAATATCTCATAATTATGAAATAGTATCTCATAATTATGAGATAATATCTCATAATTATGAGATAATTATCTCGTAATTATGAGATAAATATCTCATAATTATGAGATATTATCTCATAATTATGAGATATTAACTCATAATTATGAGATATTTTTTTTCTTCATGTGGCATCAATACGCTTCCGTAAATTATTTCCTCTTTCAAACTAAAGATTAATTGATCCCCGATTAAGATTTTCTAACACACTATTCACTATCATGAGAGTGCGAATGGGAAAAACGGTTGACTTGCATTCTCAGTAAAGTTTACTTACATTCTGAATTTTTTGTCGTCTGGATTTTTCTCAATTAAAACGATATTTTTTACATAATTCAAGATATGATTTTTGCTTCCCATTTTCTTAAAACTTCTTGTTAAACGTACGTTCTGTATCTTACTTTTTCGTTTCAACACACATATTAAAATCGACAAATTGAGTGTCTTCGGGTCAGTTATTTGACTTAAACGCCATTTCAAGAACAACAACACCATCAACAGTTTCAAATCTTATATATTATTGACTTGAAAGCATTTCGTGCAGTTTAAGTCATTTTGCACAAATCAAATCTAAGGGATAACAGATATATACTGAAACAAACAAAGGTGGTCAAGAACTTCATCGTTATAGTTAACTCGTGTACTCAGATATCTGAAAGCGAAATTTTCTTGCATATGTGCGACAGTTTTTGTCTCGCCCGCGACGAAAGGCGCGGAAAGCGAGACATATGCGTACAAAGTATGACGGCGGCGGCGGCGGCGGCGACGGCGGCGGCGGCGGCGGCGGCGACGGCGGCGGCGTAAACTTTCATGTTAAGTTTTTGTGATTAGGTCACTTTCTCAGTAACTGTAAGTGGTAGGTCAATGATATTTGGTACACAGGTGGGGCTTGAGTAGTACATGACAGTCTGCTATATGGCTTTTGTCTGCGACCTCAATTTCACGGTCCAGTGAACATGTTAAGTTTTTGTGCTTAGTT